>NW_020769310.1:8519247-8588305 GCF_900518735.1 Pseudonaja textilis | reverse complement strand
CTTCCTTCCTTCCTTCCTTCCTTCCTTCCTTCCTTCCTTCCTTCCTTTTTTGCCAACTTCTCTCCACTTAATGGAATTTTCCTTTTTAAAATTTAATCTAGTCCTTAAAGATTAACTATAAAGTCTTTCCACATGAAGAATGGGTGCCAAATAGGAGTTGCATTAGACGTCAATAAGTCCCCAAAATCAACAATGTTATTAGAGTTCAAGTGTTGTTGTTGTTGTTGTTGTTGTTGTTGTCGTTGCTTAGCTGCAAAGCTAAAACTTTTGCAAGGCTACTTTTTCAAAATAAGCCTTTTCTTTTTTTTTGTCTCTCAAATATTTGAGCTTTAGGTACTCTCAGGAGAATGTTTCCTTGACTGTGAGGACACTCTTCCATTCTGAAATCTAAAGCTTAGATCACACTGTTATGGCCGTCTCAACTTGTTTGACTTCACCTTGTGGACAACTTTTGCTTGCTTTTTTGCTTTGCATTCCCTGTTAGCAGCCCAGAGAAGAAAAGAGAAGCATTAAACTGAAAACCCATCTTTTCTTCAATGCAAACCATATTTTAGGGCACAGAGGTTGGTTATCTGAGGTCTGCCTGTCTCTGAGGACCTCTGCTCATCCCACTATATTCATCAGGATGGATGCACTCCAGGCCCCTTCGGTTAATCAGTGTCATCTATTGGAACCTAGGAAATCTCTCTCTCACAGCATCTTTCCTCTGGAACAGCAGCAGTGGTGGTATGCCACCGGTTCGGCCTGGTTCAGCCGAACCGGTAGCAAAATTTCCTACCGGTTCGGCCTAACTGGTAGTAAAAAAAGCCTCCGATGATCAGCTGAGAGGCGGGAAAAAAGCCAGTTGAGAGGAGAAAGAAGAGAAAAGTACAGGATCGGCCGTCCTGCCCACCCCTGCACTTTTCTCTTCTTTATCCTCTCAGCTAATTGGTGCTGCAGACCTCAGCTGGTATGTGGAAAGCTGCGCGTGCATGTGTGTGCGATCACCAAACCAGTAGTGGGATAGGTAGGATCCCACTGCTGAACAGCATTGTAAGATCCATACGGTTATCACCATGGAGGGTATTCTGTAAATCCTTGAAAACTTGGCTTTGCTTCAGGCCTGGGGGGTGGGGTAGAGTGGTTGCTGAGTCCCTGTGAGGTTTGGGGGGCATTGTGTTATTCCCGATGTTCATTGTCTTTTTCTTGTTCAAGATTTTTAATGAGTAAGCTACCCAGAGGTGACTGAAATCAGGTAGGCTCCAAATCAAATCAATGAATGAATGTTAGATTTCTGTTTCCCCTTTTGTATGGAACTTTGTAATGTTTGTTCTTAGCAGAATTTAAGGCCACTAATCACCTCCCAACTGTTTCTGAAGGTTTGGGAAATGGAAAAGCCCTAAAATAGTCATTTATTGCAGATAAGGGCATTGGTACACTTTTGGTGTAATTGTACACTTTATACTATAAGGGCTCATCCCAACAATATCTATTCTAAGTCGCTCACTCGCTCTCATATTGGAAGTACCAAAGCACTTGTGGTTGAAGGATTAGCTGGTGAAATCACAGTTGCCCAGGGGATTCCCAGTTATGGGTTCTTTTCATGTCCCCCATTAAGTTGCCCACCAAAGTGGTACCCATCTCACTACTTGCAGTTGCCAGCTTTCAAATTGCTGGGTGATCAGGAGCTGGACCGAATGGTGGGAGCTCGCTCATCATTCGGGTCTTGAATGTGTACTTGTTGGTTGTCAAGCCAGCATCTTAACCACATGAGCTACCACACTCCTGTTCTAAGTTACATTCTAGGAAGGGAGGAGCCAGTGCTGGAAATGCTATTCCCCAGCAGGTGAGCTTCAGGTGCACCACAACAAAGCCTCTTACATTGATACATAGTGTGTTGAGACCATAGAGGGCCAGAGTGGAGCGCAGTGGTCATCAATCGGTGGGCCGTGGCCTACTGGTGGTCTGCAGGAAAATGTTGGTAGTCTGCAGAGAAATGTCACCCCCAGAGCACCCCCCAAAGCAACTAATACAGGCTGCGCGGGAACACAAGGCTGTACCGCCCACATGGCCCACAGGAATCCTCCCCGCCCACTCACTCCTTACCTGGCAAATTTGCCTGCTAAGTTGCTATTTTTCCTTTTTCTGACCATCAGCTGTTCTGCTGTGCTGGGAGTTTTAGATTAGCTAGAAAGCAGGAAACTGTTGGACTTCTTGCTTTCTAGCTAATCTTTAGATCTTCAGCTTTGCTTTTAAGCAGAGCCGAACCTTCCTTAGGACTGAAGCAGTGCAGACTCAACCAGCCAATAGCAGAAACACAGATCTCTAAGTGAGCAACTGTGAGCAACTCAATCTGTCTGCCTGCTTTGCCTGATTTTGAGTAGAAGTTGCTCTTTTTTAAATAAAAAATTAAATATTTATAATATTTACATACAAGCCATGCCCAGCCAGTCACATGACCACCAAGCCATACCCACAAATTAGGCCACGCCCAAGAACTTTGAATCCCACCCCTGCCTCTGTGTGTTTGTGTGTGTGAGTGTGTGTGTGTGTGAGAGAGAGAGAGAGAGGAAAAGAGAGAAGTTAGATCAGATCTCTCTCTCTCTCCCACCAATGTCAGCAAGCCACTGTCAATCAAAATTCATATTAGTGGTCCCCGGGATTTAAAATTATGAGTTTGATGGTCCCTGAGGTCCAAAAGGTTGGCGACCTCTGGTGACCTCCTGAAAAGAAATTGCTGTTAAAAAGAAGTAAGGAGCCAGGTCTTCCCTATGAAGCTCTACATGCAGACTATAAAACCTTTCAATTACATCAGGGATGGGTTAGTCAATTTCAAGACTTTACATTGTGCAGATCATTGGTAGGCCAGCCTCTTTCAGATATTAAAAAAGAGGAGGTGGCTGGGGGAAAAAAATCACTACAGTAAGCACACTTTGCAGATGAGCCCAAAGTCTATTCCTAAATGTTTTAAAATCATAAACTGGTGTTGCCTTGGTTTAGTAGAACTTTGGACATTTCCTCTACTTAAGAAATCTTCTGCCTTAATTTATAAATCACTTGTTAATCATTTGTTCAACTTTGCTGCATTCATATTATAACAAACTCAAGAGACTGGTTTCTGGAATTAATGTGGGTGAAACTGTAAAGCTCCCATTAATGTGTTCCTTTGTCCATCCAAGTCATTCAGCTTTCTTTTCCTCCTATTCAGATATATGAACTATGCATGCATGCATGCTTTTATTTCTGTTGCTCAGGGAAGTCAGTCTCATTAGCCTTTCTGTTTTTAATTGCCCAAAGAATACAGCAATTAGCTTTTTTTAAATGCAACTTTCTCTTTCTCTTGGGGTTGCTCCGAAATTTGAAAAGAGGGGCAGAAAAGAATTCTGTAAAAAAGCAAGCGGAAGTGAAAAGGGTACCCACCAGTTTGGCATAGAAGACAAGCCTATTCATATAAACTGGCTGCTCCCATTCTCTCTGAATCTACAGATGGCCAGCAAACAGGACAAAGCCCATTGCAACCCAGGGAGAGCAGCTACACAGCTGGATTCCTTGTAGCACAGCATTGGCGGGATTTCTCAAAAACACTAGGCTATTTATAGGCTTTTTTGCACTTGGATTGGAAAGGGACATTTCATTTAGCTCATGCCATTGACTGAAAGAGCCACAAAATGTGGAGATACATGCGTGCACACAGGGCACTCTTTAGAAAATAAGCTACAGGATGGAATCGTTCTTCCATTCAAAATCCTGCCAACTTAGTTATGCCAAGAATAGGTTCCTAGCATCTGTAGGAGGGTAGAGAACTAGGGGAAGCCAACCAAACTCAGGGGACAAAAACACTTATCTCTTCTCCACTTACAAAAGCCTAAGGACTTCTGTTTATGGTAAAACCTGTTTAAAACAGTTTAATAAATATTTGTTATTTCTGAGTCATGGGCAACGACAGAGTATTTGGATAGCATTTTCTCAGATCCTCAACAGGAAAAGGGATACAGTGAGTTGGTGGATTATGTATATACAGTGTATATAAAGAGTAATTATTATAGAAAAAGAGAAAGGAAACATCTCAGATTGTCCTGTCTGTTCTAGGCCAGACCATAGCTTCTGCCATATTAAATTTTGTATGACTTTGCTGACAGAAATATATATTCCCCTTTAGTATAAACTGAGTAGCTATGTTGGTTTATTGTTGAGGACGATCAGCAGAATAGTAACTTCCTATTCATGGGTTCTGTTTATCAGCCAGTATCTGCTGCTGAATTCAAACATTTTAATCCAAGCTGCTGTTGATTTAATATTTTAGCTGCTTTTATGTCTTTTTCACATGTATGTACCACACAGCGTCCACTTGAGTCGGACAGCTAATAAACTTAAATGAACGAACATATGAATAAATGAATAAATAAATAAATGCCATCATGCAAATTTTGGGGTATCTATACAAGTACACAGGTCGTGTCATTTCAGGCTGATCTCATAACATGCATATTATCATTTGCCCCCCTTGCTACTTCTAGGGATGTCTATGAAGATACATAAAATTATGATTTTGCTGACCTTACAGGCCAAATCATCAACAAAATGTTGTTTTGCTTTTAGGTGAACATGTTTGTTGAAGGTTTCCATGATGCCTTGGTCCTCTATGTTCTGGCTTTACGGGAAGTTCTGAAGAATGGCTTCACAAAGAAAGATGGAGATAAGATTGTTCATCAGTCATGGAACAGGACATACGAAGGTACATCAAGTCACATATTCCATGCTTTTTTATAAATAGTTTTGTTTTAGTAAAAGCTGCCACTTTTTATCCTTGTTTCTTCATAATAGAGATTATGATTCCTGGGTTTTGTTGATCAACCCTTCTAGATAATTGATATGAAAAGCCAATTGTTTCTGCTAATATTATGAAAGAAGATTTTGTGATTGGTTGGTTGATTCATTGATTTTGTTAACTATTTTTAAAACATTTGTGTCATGCAAAATCTTATGCTAGCAGCATAAAGTACAGGACCAGCGCAGGAGCTTAGTTCAGTTCAGTTCAGGAGCTTCAAGTACCAACAAAGTCACGGGGCTTATGGGGAGAACAAAAGAGGTCAGACTGAAGTGGTTATCAGAGGAAAAATTCTAGATAACCTTAAGACAACAATTGGTTTCTATGGAAGGAAGTTTCTATGAGAAGAAAACACTCTGTTGGATTACACAGATTGAAACCAACCCTTTGAATTGGCGATCGAAACAACCAAAAAACTCCGAGAGAGTTAAAACGGAGCACTTTAAAGAATAAAGCATAAGGATCTCTGAATGCTTTGTTTTAATCAATGTTTTTCAAACTTGGGAACTTGAAGATGTGCTGACTTCATGCTGGCTGGGGAATTCTGGGTGCTGAAGTCCACAAATCAAATGCAGCTTTTAAATACTTAATTTGCTTAGTTCCCTGTGGTATCCATGTTAATAGAACCAATATAAAATACCAATGACAAGCAGCAATATGTCCTTATTACAGAGATTTAGAAACTCTGGATTCCCCCTTTCAAGTTTTTTCCTGTATTTCAACTGTTTTCCTGTTTTTTTATTAGCTCACCTCATTGCATTTGTTCCTTTTTTAATGTAGTTTTTTAAACTTAAAAGCTAGATTCATTGCCTATTTACCTCTTTAGCTTCAGTGTTACTTTTTTGTATTAGGCTTCAAAAATTTCATTGTACATTTGGAAAGTAAGGCTTCCATATTTTTTTTTTCATTTCTAGTGTTTGTGCCTGATTATTTAAAAAAACCATCTTAAGTCCTACATGTACACAAACCTTAATGCGGACATCCACATAGAGCTAAACTTTATAAAATAAGCAGGACATTCCTGGTAAGACCAGCAGCTCTTGTCAAATTCACCCGTCATTATGTGCTGGGCAAAATTATCAAGCTTTTCCTAAGAAGTGCTTAAAGAAACGGAAATGTTTCCTTTAGATAAGAACCCAACAATGAGTTCAGAAACTGGAATGGCTTTGAAAAACATCATCAGCCATTTTCTCAGCGGCTGTTACTTTTTCTTTAGGAAGAGAGCATTAAAGGAAATGCTTTAGGAGAAGGGAAATATTAGATTGACAGTAGAATTGCAGTGAAATATCATTTCATCTGGTATGCATTTTGAAATGAACTTCCGATTCCACATTTCCTGGATGAGCAATTATGTAGACTGTGCTCCTCTCAAAATTGGATAATGGGCTTTTTTGGAACCCAAGTTATGCAAAGAAATATGTATTTTGGGAGAAATGGTCCATGAAAATGATTTTTCTTTTTTACATGCAAAGAAGAGCAGAATGTATATACAATTAAGCACATAGAAGTTTGGCATAGACTAAATCTGTCTGTCTTTTTTTCTGGAAGAGAAAAGAAAATATCTCTTCTAAATCTTTAACTCAACATTCCTCATTCTGGCATCTTCTGGATATGCTTGGAACTCTCATAATCCTCAGCAAGGAATTAAGAGGCATTTTAGTATGATGATATCTGGTAAATATCAGGTTACAAGTCAAGCCCAAAACTTGCATGTATTTTCTTCGTAAACAAGTTCAACTAATTCAGTGCCTCATTTTACAAAGATTATATAGCACAGAGCAGATCATTGATTTCACTGAAAACTGCAATAGACGGACACCTCACTAGCATATGCACTACTTCAGGAATCAGTTAGGGATACAACCAGTGGTATTAGTACAACTAGTTCGGGGTGGGCTTCAAAAATGTTAGCAACGGGTTCTCTGCCCCTTTGCTGGGTGCGCGTGGCATAGTCAGCCTCTTGCACCACAGTGGGGCGGGACACATCTCCCCGTGCTCCAGAGGCTTTCCTTGAGCCTCCGGGAGGGTGAAAACAGACTCCCCAGGCTCCGGAGGCTCTCTGGAAGGAGGCTTTCAGGAAGACCCGTTTTTCACCCTCCCCGAACCTCCATGCGTGCCCTGTACTTACCTGCATCCAAAATGGACCGCATGGGGACTCCTGGGAGGGGAGGGGCAGGATGGGTGGGGCCAGCCAGGAGTGGGATTTGGGGGTTCTCCAAACTGCACAGAATCTTAGCTAGGGGTTCTCCCCAGCAGCCTCCCCCCCCCCCCGCAACTAGTGTAGAAGATTGGGTTGTGGGAGAAAGAGGGAACTGTTTAGTCAAATGTTTCTGGATATTTGCTATCTCTACCTATTTCTTGACAGAATTTCTGCAAGGAAAGAAGAGAGAAAAGACTATTTCCTGTTATATCTACCATATTTTTTTTTTTAATATGCCTTCAAGTCAGTATAAATTCTTGGTGACTGGCTGGATTAGTCCCTGGAATTTTCTTAGCAGCATTTTTCAGAAGTGTTTTGCCATTGCCTCCATCTGAGGGCTAAGAGTGTGTCCTGGTTTCATGTTTAAGGTGGGACTAGAACTCCTGAGCCCCTGGGTTTCCAGCCTGGGGCATTAACTATTGTCCCAGATTGGGTCTCTAGTTCTACAGATAGGGATCCTTAAAATTGATTTGACTTCAAGTAAGCAACAGTGAGCATCCTGTGAGAAATTAGATTTTTCAGAGCAAGACTTTTCATTGTAAATTAATTTCTAACATAATTTTGTAGAGCTTTCATGGATTTTTTTTAAATGGTTAGTAAGACAACAAAGCCAAAATTCGACGAGTACATTTGCTTTCCAATACGATCCCTCTGTGTAAGCTATTCAAAGCCATTTACTTCTTGCTTCTTTTAACCCAGGGCAAGGGTTTTAAGGGCAAGGGAGCCAGTTTCTATTAGGGAGTGTCAAAAAAGACTTGGTTACTTTCATTTCTACTAATAAGATGAAATAATTTATCCTCTTGAGAAGGAAATGTTACGTATTCTAAGAATGTAGGCACAATTGCAGTCTCTTGGAATGCCATCAGAAGGCTGCTAGAATTCCTTATCATATCAGTCTGTAAAAATTTTTCCCCCCTTTTTATTTTTCTTGGAAACGTTCAATGTTTTCAACTTAAAACACACACCACACACACATAATACATATATATATATATATATATATATATTGTTCTTCAGGCATTGCAGGGCCAGTATCTATTGATGCCTCTGGAGAAAGATTTGGGGATTTTTCTGTGGTTGCCATGACTGATCCTGAAACTGGAGCACAGCAGGTGAGTAAATGCTTCTAAATCAGCTTTGACCATGCTAAGACGCTGAGCTTGCCGATCAGAATGGTTGGCAATTCAGCGGTTCGAATCCCTAGCGCTGCGTAACGGAGTGAGCTCCCGTTACTTACTGCCAACCTAGTAGTTTGAAAGCACGTAAAAAATGCAAGTAGAAGAATAGGGACCACTTTGGTGGGAAGGTAACAGTATTCCGTGAGCCTTCGGCATTTAGACATGCCGGCCACATGACCACAGAGACGTCTTCAGACAGCACTGGTTCTTCAGCTTTTTAACGGAGTTGAACACTGCCCCCTAGAGCTGGAAACAACTAGCACATATGTGCAAGGGGAACCTTTACCTTTTATTCTCCTCTGGGTATGTTGAACAAACTCTTTGCACGGATAGCAAAAGGCCCAGGCCTGAGAACTGAAGACCAACACCTTTGGAGTCCATCAACTTCAGGAAAGCTGTTCTAAATTATAAATTGGATTGAAATATATACTTGTCTTGTTTCAATTTTTGAATGGCATTTAGGTTCTAGAAATCTTAGGTATAACAATAATTCTCCCTACTGAACAGAAATTTGAACTATTCCTTTCCTGCACTAAGTCCAATACTCTAATCATGTCCCAAAGGTGCATCAGTTTTATGTTTGGCTACTCATAGAAATCTGCTAGGAATTTAGAAAAAAATTAAGGATAGCAATTATGAACGTGAGAAAGGTTAAGGGAGTTAATTAATTTAGCTTTTATCTAGCACAACCAAATTTACAATTAAATTAAGCATAATTCAAACAGAACCACTTGCCTGCAAGCAAGAACTGGTGGAACCACAAAATAGAAAAAATAATAGGAAATGAAGAAGCTAAAGTGCACATGACCACATGAATTTGGACTTAAAACTGTGTGATTAACTTTACAACTGTCATAAAAACAGTCATAAAATTGGGTGCATGCCTGGACATAATGACTGTCCCAACTTACAGCTGAAATTCCGGTACCAATTGCAGTCATGAGTCAAGGAGTATTGGTATGAAGAGTTCATACAGTGTAACTCACTGGCACCTTGAAAAGGTTGGGGAGAAGAATAGGTTGGCATAACCACAAGACACCAAACTAACCATAATAATTAGCTATCTGTATATACCAATTGGCATTGTGAAACGACAATGCTTGCAAGGATGAATACAAAATCCTAAATACAAAATACCACAAATATTGTATTCAGTAAAAATAGACGCACCATTTTGATAACACATGATAGAAAACTGAACCAAAATACATGCATGACATGTATTTCTCATACAATTCCATATTTTGCCACTTAAGAGCTAATAATTAATAATAATTTGGGAAGATGAAGAGAAATAGAGAAGGGCAATCTGCTCACTTCCTCATGCTTTGAATTACCCTTGCTGTCTCTTGCAAGTAATGAGCAATCAAGCTGTAATTTAAATTACAAGTTCCTTTCTTTTTTCCCCCCCAAAGGGAAAGATTAGAATCAGTTTACCAAAGATCAGCATTAGGAGAAGCTTCTGAATAGTAAAAGTGGTTCAGCAGTGCATGCAGTTTGTTTAACAAGGTGGTGAGCACTATTATCCTGCCAATATTTCATCAGAAGGAAGAAGGCCACCTGAGAGGGGTGTTGTACTTGCAAGATTCTTTCCAATATTGCAATCAGTTTCTCCTTTCATACTCTTAGTATTTGAGGTCCTCCTAAAGTCAAATGCAGATTCCTGTTTCCTGTTAATTTACTAAGCAGGCTTTGAAACAAAAAAATCTGCAGTTATAGAGCCTAGCAAATCAGGTAACTATTTCCTGTTTTCAACATAATGGGGAAATATTTTCTTTAATCAGGACTGCAATACTCTCAGAGAGGGGAAGTAAGTGCTTTTCTGGGTTCATGACACAACTGTCATTACATCCGAACTGTCAAGAGTCTAAGAATCTAGAAAAGATGCCATTCTGTTGAGCTTCTATTGGGGAAACGGCCCCCATTAACACAATGGAAGTCATTACTTTCGGGTGATTATAAACTGATGCTCAAGAATTGGGGAAATCATTATGTCACCTTGCTGAACCTCAAGTTCAGTGAATTGGTTTGATTCGGCATGGATGAGCCTCTTTGTGCTATTATACTATTCATATAACCTTTTTGACAGCATTTATGATATTTTGAGGTATATATGATGCCATATATTGAAATTTTATCCTCTGAGCCTCTGGAGATTTGGTTTGTTACGTAAATTTATATACAGCCCATCTCGCTGTTTGGGGCAGCTTATAAAATATCACAAAAATAGAGATATAAAAGCCATTATCAATATAAAAACAGATTAAAATTCACAAAAGATTAAATGGTGCCTTCTCTGTCCCTGCACCAACCACCTCCAGGCTACAATTTCTCCATCAGGGCCTCACACCAACTAACAGAGCCAGGCTGTAAGGCTCTTCCTAAAGACCGGAAGGGTGAGGGCAAATCTCACCTCCGGTGACAAGATATTCCAGAGGGTGAAGGCCATGCCAGAAAAGGCTCTTCTCTAGATCCTGCTAGCCAAAATTCCTTGGCTGATGGGGTCTACAGTAGGTGGGGTGTGTAGTAGGCCCTTTCTGTCAGAACAAGTGGGATGGGCCAATCCCACGGGGCAAGATGATTCCTCAGGTTTCCTGGACCCATGCCAGAAAGAATTTTCTGTAGAAAAGATTTGTGCTTTTATATCTCATTATCAAGGTCCTATGGAAGTATTTCTTATTTTACTTTATAGCCGCAAGGATTTTTTTTTTTTGTTAGATATTTCTTTATCACAAAGGAGCACAGTGGCTTGTGTGGTTAGGGCGCTGAGCTGGAAGTTAGCAAGCCTGTGCTCAAGACCCAAGTACTGCCATGGGGCAGGATTGAACTCCCGTTCTTCACTCCAGCTCCTGCTGGGGACATGAAAGGAGTCCCCAACTGGGCGTCTCCCAGGCAATGGTGATGTCACCAGCTCCTTTCAAACCAGAAGTGCCTTGGCACGTCTGAAAGGAGTGCTGTATCATGGGTCCCCAGCCCCACAGACTTCAGAGGATAATTAGGAGTACAGAAAAAACAATTACTACCAACCTGCCTTCAATTGAGGACCTGTATACTGCACGTGTCAAAAAGAGGGCTGTGAAAATATCTGCAGACCCCTCACATCCTGGACATAAGCTGTTTCAACTCCTTCCCAGTTTTTTCCCAAACGCCATCACTCTGCTAAACAAATAATTCCCTCAACGCTGTCCAACTATTTACAAAGTCTGCACAACTATTACTATTAATCTTCTCATCACTCTTTATCACCCATCCCGTTTCCTAGTATGATTTGACTGTAGGATTCTAACTTTGTTGTTTGTATCCTTACAATTTATGTGGACTGTTTCCTAGTATGATTCGATTGCTTATTGTACCCTATGACTATTATTAAGTGTTGTACCTGATGATTCTTGACTCTTGACGAATGTATTTTTTTCTTTTATGTACACAGAAACCATTTGCACCAAGACAAATTCCTTATGTGTCCAATCACACATGGGCAATAAAAGAATTATAATTCTAGTGGGCCACAGCCTGTTTGAAACTGGGCTGCGAGAGAAATAGGCAAGCGTGTGTGTCTGGAACTCCACTCAGGCAAGTGGAGGGCATTCACGCTTACACGCAAAGCTCCACTGATGCAAATGGAGCTTTGCATGCGAACACAAGCGCCCTCCGCTCCAACACCCTGTGCTCACGCGAGTGGAGCTTTGCACGCAAGTGCAAGGGCCTGCCGCTTGCGTGAGTAGAGCTTCACCCATGAGCTCAAGCACTGTCTGCTCACATGCAAAGCTTCATTTGTGCAAGTGGAGGGCATACACATGTACCCCCCCACACAAATGGAGCTGCACATGTGTGCCTGCAACTCCCACACACCACCCAGTGCTGAGCCAGGCTGCCAAGCTGGGAAGGTTAGGAACTGCTGTGCTATGTTATGCTATTTCTCTATCACACGCCAGCCTTCCTGGCTGTCCCCACTTCCTGATTGAAAGAAATCCTAGATAAGAGTTCCTTCACTGATTATTTCTCCAGGGCTTCACTGGAAACGGAAAGTTTGCACAGGAGAGAGATGTTTGACCAGTGAAAGACAGATACCCTTAATTCCTAACATAATCCAAATCCTGCCCCAAATTTAAGAGAATTTTGCCTCTGCTTTGTCAAGTGAGCAAACCTTTTCCATCGAGTTGATGGAGAAATGTTAACAAAACAACTGAGTAATACAATATTAAAATGGAAGATGTCAGAAGAGAAACTATAAAGGTAATAAAAAGTCCAGAGGTCATCTGAGGAAAGACCAAAGGATTCAGCATCTTAAGCCAAAGCTTAGGGGGGAAAAATATCCGTGAAAAAAAAAAGGATTTATATTGATTCTATTATCTACAGATGTTCCTGTTAAGCTCTTGTCTCAGGCAGAAACAATCAGTGCAGAGCTAGGAACCATTTGTTAACTTTCTGTTTGCCTGTACAAACATCTCTTTTCAGATCCTAATTACTTTCCCTTTTGGTTGACATAATTCATTTTACTATGTTTGTTCCAGCCCTGTTTTATAATATTCTCTTTTTTTTGATGATGCTAGTGGCAGTGTTTATTTACTTGGGAGATTCCTTCCCATCACTCATGAAAAGTTTATTTCCTAAGTGGAACAATGCCAAAGGAACTTAAGTCTTTGTCTGATCACTTGGTGTTTACAACAAGGTTACTCTGGCTTCTTGTAAAATAAAATAAAATAAAAAATAGCCAAGGCACATCATAGAAAATCTTGACAACTATACACAAATGGCAAAAATGTCTCAGATTGTAATGATACCCTGACAGTTCCTCTGCTATAGCTGCAGGAAGCTACTTTGTATGTGTATCCACAAACACAGATGGGCTGGAAATGTGATTTATTCTCAAGGTCTGTATAATTTCTGCAACTCAGTTTTGTACCAAACAAATCTTAGGAGTTTTGGAACAGACTAGAATTGTTGTTGTTGCTATCATTGTTTTTACCATTGTTAGTTTCTTAATAATTCCAGTTTTCTTGGGGTAATTTTTTCCATTAAAAGATAAAGCGAAGAGAATTATATGGTCCACCATCTCTTTCCTCAATTGGTAAATCTTAGAATCATTAATGTTCTTTACTAGACTTCTGATGTAGATGTGCAATGGGATGGGTGGATGGATGGATGGAGAGAGAGAGAGAGAGAAGAGTAGGATATATATATATATATATATATATATATATATATATATATATATATATATATATATATATACACACACACACACACACACACACACACACACACACACACACACTATTCTATCTTTACACAGCATATATTATTGCTATATTATTTTTATATACAGGTAATTGGAAACTATTATGGAAAACAGGGACGACTTGAAATAATTCCAAGTGCAAATTACCTCTGGGAACAAAGACTGAAAATAGATGATAGTCGGGGATTGGAGCACACGAACAATGCAGCCTGCAAATCATGTAAGTTAAGTGAGGTTAATGTATGAGTTTTAGGCCTATTCAAACTAAGCTGATAATCTATGCTTTTATCTCTGTATTCATATATATATGAATCCCCAAGAAACATTTTCCACAGACATCCTCATTACACAGTTGTTACATCATGAAACAAATTGTGTAGAAGGCAAATGACCACTTATTAGTAGTTTTTTCTTCCCTGATATTCCAATAACTGGAGGTCAGACCATGAAAAATAAAGCAAGTTGTGCAGTAGAACAATGCCAGAGGCGAAGGCAAGGCTATTCTTGATCTGAGTCTAGTCAAGTCCTGAGTTCATCAGGCAGAAGTGCATCTTATCTGCTTAAGGCTGGGTTTACTCAGGCACAGCTAGCAGAGGGCAGCTAAATAGAACTAAAGTGATAGAACTGCCTTTTATCATTTTAGACAAGCAAACCCTTCCCTTCTGATAGAAATAGCAGGAATAAGGGCAGATCTCTCTAAAGCAGGGGTGTCAAACTTGCAGCCCGCGGGCCGGATGCATCACATACTGGCCCCACCCCGCCCCATTTAGCAAAGAGGAAAAAAGACCCGATATGTCACGTGATACCGCGAGTTTGACATCTCTGCTCTAAAGGGATGACCTACTATGGTATTCATAAATTTAGGTAGGTTAACTGTTTCGTTTAATAGGTATATATGTGAGCTAGTGGAACTGTACAAGATATTCTGTGGATGCAAAAAATGTCGCAAATCATCCTGAAATAATTTCACCAAGGCTTACAATCTACATATTTCAGAATAGGAAATATGCTTATGTTAAAATAAGTAATTTCTCTATTAGAGTAGTCAGGGAGTTTCATTGTTTTGGGAAGGGGATTGCGTGTTAACAATGAATCTGAAATAAACATAATTCATAAAAGAAGAGTGTGAAGCTAAAGAAAAAAGAACCTTTCAACCTCAGCTAAAAAACTAGCCTTCAAACTAATCTGTCCATTCAATTGCAGATAGAATCTGTAATTCAATCATTCTGCAAGATTTTGTTGTTAATGGATTCCTTTGGTTGATTTCTTCCTTTGCTTGATTTTTCAAGCAGGTGGCGTAGGAGAATCAGCAGTTACTGGAATAGTTGTAGGTGCCTTACTAGGAGCAGGATTGTTGATGGCCTTCTACATTTTCAGGTGAGTTTAATTTTAACACCCAGCATCTTTGAACGTCTGTCTCATTTCTCCTCCCAACAAAAGAAATAGGAGAAAGTCTGCAGTCTGGCAGGTTGGGTTCCATCAGATACAGAAGGTTCATTCATTGATCCAAACACTCTCAAAAAGAATGGTAATTAAAAAGACTTTTATCCAAAGTCAGCCTTGTTAAAAAAAAAAAAAAAGAAACTCAGTAGTTGGAAACGAGAAATGAAATCAACATAGCAGTCAAGCCTTTCATGGCTTGGAACCAGGTACTGTCTTTTACCAGTTGTTTTTACCTGTCCAATTCTACCAGGCAGGTTGGACACTGGTTGAAGGCTCCATCAGCCAAGAAATGGTAACTGGAGGGGACCAGGAGGAACGCTTTCACTGCCATAGTGCCTTGTCCTCTTGAACATTTTCCCTCCAGAGATTAGGATGGCCCCAATATTGTTGATCTTTTGGAAGGTCTCGAAGACCTGACGCATGGGCCTCAAATCCTGAATATATGAAGAGCCCCATTCCCTGGTTATGCTAATATTTATGGACTATAATAATTCTCTGTTTCTGTATGCATTTAATTCTTATTGTGTTGTGGTTGCAATTAAATTTTAATCAATTCAATGATTGTTCGCTGGCCAGAGTCACTTGGTTGAAATGGATAGTCAAACAAAGTAAAGGAATGAATGAATAAATACAATTTATTGGCTGCCCATCTTACCATGCGGTTACTCTGGGCAGCTTATAGTTACATATAAGCTAAAACATGTAAAATTAAAAACAAACTTTAAAACCAAAGACACACGGAGAGAAGTGAAGGAGAGATGGGATCTGTTATTACTCAAGTCTACCAGCTCCATTGCATTGATCCTCCACTAGCGTCCCAAGCCAACTGGCCCAGCCTGTCTTTATACCCTTATGAAAAGATAGGAGGGTTGGGGCCAACTTCACACCAGGGGGCAAGATGTTCCCCAGGGCAGGGGCAACAGCAGAGACTTCCACACCAGCTGTAGCTTCGAAATGCTCTTCAGGGGTAGCCCTATGTACGGCGCATTACAGTAGTCCTGTCGTGAGATGACTAGGGACCAGAGGTAGTATTCAGCAGGTTCTGACCAGTTCTGGAGAACCGGTAGCGGAAAGTTTGAGTAGTTCAGAATACCACCTCTGACTGGCCCCGCCCCCATCTATTCTCCGCCTCCCGAGTCCCAGCTGATCGGCTGGGTCTTCTTTGGTTGCCCTGCACAGGAGAACGGAGCTGGAAAGCAGGTTAGTGGGATGGGGAGGGAATGGGATTTTGCAATAACCTTCCCCCTGGAGTGGGGTGGGAATGGAGATTTTTTAGTATCCTTCCCCTGCCATGCCCACCAAGCCACACCCACCAAGTCATGCCATGCCCACAGAACCGCTAATAAAAAAATTTGAATCCCACCATTTCTAGGGACTGAATGATTGAGCACAGGGATCATAATTCCAATCCAGAGGAAGTCTTAAGAATTCTACTCCTTTTATATATGGGGGTCATATGCTGCTTCTTAGCAGAAATAAATTTTCCATCAAGGTGCAACTCACACATGCAGACAAATATTTAAATCAGATTAAACTGTCTTAAAACCAGTGAGATTGACAACAAAATCTTACAGTATTGTTGTTAATGCCTTCTTTCTTTCCAGCTTCTCTACTCCCCTACTTTTCATCCCACTGCAAATAATTAGCATTCTGTAGCAAGTTAGCAAACAATGTCCTCATTTTTCTTGTTTTATGAGAGGTTTGCCGTGTTAGGGTTTCTTTTTCTAAAAAGCACTTTTCTGCTTCTGCATACTGCTGACCCTCCTCTTGCTTAGTAGGGTTATTCTGGTGATTCCATTTTCATCATTTATCATTTGAATTTCTTGTAAAAATGATACCAACCACAAGAAACAGGGTTGCACAATATATTGATTTAATTAACAGAATGGACAAACAATTTAAATTTAACTGGCTCGCAGATAGACTTTTAATGCAGATACTATTTTAATTCTCACTGGATATAAAGAATCCTCTTGCATATGTATGTATGGATGTATGTATTATTGTACATTTTTCATTATTATTCATCACATTTCCAATTTCTCAATGTCAGTGTACTGGCTATATCAAGTCCTTTTTTTAAAAAACTACACCATAGTATACATCCTGGTTATAACAAGAATCCTCTTGTTTTTAGGGTCATTTTGTTTCATATTTGTAAATAAAGCAAACAGCTTATCTGAAAACTTTAAACCTACCTTAACTTGTATGTGAGACAAAAATGATGCGAGGCACATCCCTTTAATCTTTTGGCAGTGATACTCATTCATGCAACTGATTATGCCAAACCCAGATGTTCTGGGGGAGTTTTCTTTCTTATCTCAAATTGCTGAAGGAATTATTCTTGCTTTCTGCCACTCAGGAAAAAGTACAAAATAACCATTGAAAGAAGAAATCAGCTGGAAGAATACAACATCGGCAAGCACCGACAGCTACGAGAAGACTCCATCAGGTCTCACTTTTCTGCTGCATGAAATAGAAAAGAATTGCTCTAGCGGGGAATCTCTGTAGACAAATGGACGCTACCAAAGACTGCCACTGAAAAAAAAGAAGTGTGTTAATGACTCCACCTTTTAAAAGTAGAGTCGCTTGTCTGAATTTTTTTTTTTTCAGAAACTCAGGAATGATTTACTAGCCACATTATGCCACATGGCCTTTTTTATCTCATGGAAAGATGAATGATTAAAAGAAAAGATAACCCTGTTTTCTCATGACAAGACATTATTGATACTTTGTAGATATCCCAAGGCAGATTTGGGGTCTTGATGATGTAAACATTCCTTCATGATGCCTTGTGAATGTCAGGTGGTTCTTCGCTACATCACACACCAGATGCTTAAGTGCTTTCATAGACCAGGGGTCTGCAACCTGCAGCTCTGGAGCCGCATGCGGCTCTTTCAGCCCTCTCCTGCGGCTCCCTCTCGGCTGATTCCACCACTGGCTGGCCCATCCCTTCCCTATCACTCTTCGCCTGGCCTGAAAAGAAGGTAAGGGTGATGGCGGGGGATGGAGACTTGCTCCATATTTCCAGAGCAGGAGGTGGCTGGGTGGGAGTGAGTGACATCGAGTTGGCCACGCCCACCCAGTCACACCAGTTGTTAAATTATTGGCTCCCCTGTGTTTTCTTTTCTGTGAGAAATGGGCCCAAATGGCTCTAAGGTTGCAGACCCCTGTCATAGACAAAGGGGCAGCTTCACAAAATATGTTCTGAATTGGATTGTGGAGATGGGATGGGGTGGGTGGGAAAGAGTGTGTAGCTTGTTCAGTGCAATATAATTTTGGAAAACGAACAATCATGCATCTCATCAACAGTGGAAGAAAATGAGGTTTTAATACAGAACACCACTTTACATCTCACATTCGTTTTGAAATTGCTCTGTAGTGATTCCTGGCAATATTCTCTGATGACTCTATTATTAATCTAAGAAAGGGAGCTGTATCCATGGGAAGGGAAAATTCTTTTTCAAATGAATTCCACTTTACCCTGAATTTTTATTTTGAGGAAGTTTCCCCACCCACATTATTTCCACATCCAGGAGGAAATGCTTCCTGACTTTAGATCCATCATCTCTAACTTGTTGCCCTCCAGATCTTTGAGGCTGTAGCTTCCTAAATTTTTAGCATTGCTGTTAGGAATCTGATCAATGTCAATCATACTTTAAGAACCAGCATAGAACAATGGTTTAGACATGGCCTAGGATCTGGGAGACTCTAGTTCAAGTCCATCACTGGACTTCTTTGAATAACTTCACACAATTTTGTCTCAGTCCAACCTGCCCCATAAAAAATTTGCCATATGGATAAAATTAGGGGAATCAATATTAAAATCACCAACATCTGACAAATGATAAATTCATAATCTGTCTAGACAGTGATGTGTATTTTAGAATTTGGAATATGATTAACACAAAAGGGTTTTGGAGGAAAGAGATGCAGTTATTAAGCCAGGGTATACATAAGTTAGCATAAAGTGGAATCCTGAAGTTCGGGTTTTCTTGTTCAGAATGCAAGATAGTTCTAGCTCAGAGGTGTCAAAATCAAGGCCCAGGATCCGGCCCATGGGATGCTTAGATCTGGTCTGCGGGGGGCCGCACTGGAAACAGCGAAGGACCGGCCTGCTGTGCCTCTGACAGTGAAAACGGAGCTCGGGAGGGCTATGCGTGGACCTCCCAGATTCTGTTTTCAGATGCGATGGCCTCCTATAGCCCTCTGCCAGTAAAAACGGAGCTCAGGGGGCCACATGCGCCCCCAAAGCTATTTTTCCGCTGGCAGAGGGCTGCAGGAGGCTGTCACGGCCAAAAATGGAACTCGGGAGCCTGTTTTTGCTGGCAGAGTGCTCAGGCCGCTACACATGCCCCTCCCCCCGACAAGAGTGACATCAAGCTGGCCATGTCCCCCCCCGATCAAATGCAACCCTGATGCAGCCCTCAATGAAATCAGGTTTGACACCCCGTTCTAGCTAATCCTCTCAGTGGTGGATAAGCAGGCGTGAACAGGATTTCTATAAAGCATTGAAAGAGTCCAGCAGGTTCTACCATCTGGATGCCAATCTCTGCCTCTAATCAAAGCGCATGCTCCTCTCTACACAAATAGTTCTTGACTTACGACCGTTCGTTTAGTGATCATTTGAAGTTACAGTGGCAGTGAAAACACTGACTTATCACCATTTTTCAGATAACTGTTGCAGCATGCCCAGAGTCACCTGATCAAAATTCAGATGCCTGGCATGATGGTTGCAAATCCCTTTTTGCAACTTTCTGACTAGCAAAGGCAATGGAGAAGTCAGATTTAATTAACAACCATTGTTTACTAACTTGACTGTAATGATCCACTTAACAACTGTGACAAGACTGTAAATGGGGCAAAAGTCACTTAACAACTCTTGCTCGGCAATGGAAATTTTGGCCCCAGTTGTAGTCATAAACTGAGGGTTTCCTGTATGGGCATGCTTAATTTAAATGGATAAACATATGCACACACCATTAGAAATTCAAATGAAATTCTCCTCTGAATGGTGCCCTCTTGGTCCTTAAGTCTATAATTGCCACTACTGAAATTTAAACTAATGAGAAGACAGGCCCTCGGTGAATGTAAAATGACAGCAAACCCCTTACTAGCACTGATGATGTTCCCTAGTGTGGTGAATGAAACATCTGCAAGAAAACAAGCTCAGAGAGCACCAGCAACTCCTCCTTTCAGCCTTGAGCTACAAATATTTTCCTCTAGTGCAACTAATGAGATGCTCAGCCCTCACAGTGGTGTACTGTGTGTCAGGTTCCAAGTAACATCCCACAGCAAACAAAACTCTGAGGCAGGTAGATTCCTCAAAGAATAAATTTATTTGATATGTCATATTGGCATGGGCTTGTGAAAACTGACTCTGAAGGTTCCTGTGGTTTTCTCCAAATTAAAAGTTTTTCTACCTTCCCAAACAATCAGAGACATGGTCCAATCAAGGTGCTATCTGATTGCCTGGTGACATCACTCCTCCTTCCTCTGACCAGGTGTGAGAATGTCCTTGGTTCCCAAGGGAAAGAATTTTATTTTGACTACAAAATGCCAGCTATCTGTAATCCCCACCTCCCTATCTCTCAGCTCCAGTGTGGAAACACTGAAGCTCCAAGATAGCTCTGGTCAGCTCAGCTCCAGGGTTGACACTGTGCAGCTGTGAGAATCCTGATGTCCCTCCTTCCCCAAAGCAGAGGTGGTATTCAGCTGGTTCGGACCGGTTCTGGCATACCAACAGCAGAAATTTTTGACTAGTTTGGAGAACTGGCAAATACCACCTCTGGTTGGCCCCACCCCCCACCATTACCTCTCCTATATTCCCTTGTTTTTTAGCTCAGCTGATTCACAGCAGAGTGGATTGCCGCACCTCAGCTGAGCTAAAAAGCCTCAGCTTACCAGCGTTGACAGGTTGGTCTTTGAGCCTTCTGCGCATGCACAAAATGGGTGTTAGGCACGTAGCACGCACACATAGAACTATGCATAGAACCGGTAGAAAACAATTTGGAAAACCACCACTGCCCCCAAACAACTGGTTTTCAAAACCAGGCTGTTACTCAAATGTTCCATTTTGAAAGCTGGTACGAGAAAAAAATGTGTAGAATCAGGTTACAATACAGCATGTACCCTCTACAGTTTTTCGTAGGATTCAAATACCCAACTGCCAACTTGGGGCCTTGGGTACAACCCAGACTTTGTAAATATCACGTGGCAGAATAGTTTTGTACAGCAATGGAAGTCACAAGTATTTGGTTGTATAAAAATGATGTTCTGGTTTAATATTTTATGTTTAGATATTCCTATATTTTTCTATTAGAAAAATGGTTATCTATTTGAGATATCTGTTCCACTTTAGAAAAGATATCTGCTTGGGATCTCTGCTTATGTTGGAAAATCAAATGAAGAGCATGTTTGAAAAAAAATTATTTTGAAGTCTGAATATTCATGAGCAGAGAACTTAGATTCAATATAAGTTGAATCTTTTATATCAGTATGGTCATAGGCTGATCTTCCTCCCTTTCCCTTCTTTCTGTCCACAGTGGCAACATATTAGAATTGAAAGTTGATGTTCATATCATGAACAGAAAAGAAGATCTGGCTTACACAGGAATATGTTTGCCTTTATTTACAAAAACACACAGAGAGAAACAATAAATTATGTTTTTTAATATCATCTGGATTAGGTTTTCTGTCTACTGCTCTAAAATTTCAATTTTTGTGCTTCAGTTCAATTGAACATTGAGAAAATTCTTTTATCCAGTTGAAATGAAAATGATCCTGAATGTGTATTACATTGTAGTCCAAATAATGCATACAGTGCTCAGACAAGTATACTAAAAAATAATTTAAGAATTAAATAATTACCTAATAGTTGCATGGTTCAAGGGAAAAACAAGACAGTAAGTCACTTTTGGTGCACATGTTACTGAACCAGTAGCTTTCGATGAAAATTGTTCCCAATTTCATGCAAATTTCCAGAATATTGGGCCAGTTTTGCTAGTAGACATTGGATTAATCCAATGTAATCCATGCAGAACTCTTACCAAAGTTAAGAAAATTGATTTCTGAGGAAATATGCATTGAATTGCACTATTAAATACTGTGTATATTATTTTCCTCTTTGGTATTCCTTAGAACCAACTGTGAGACATGAAATTCAAGGGAATCCTTCCCAAAATAGTGAACTGGGATGTTTCCATTTCCAATCAGTGCCTATACTTTGCCCATAATGTTCAAGCCAACACTAAGTTTGAAAGTGATTTAATTACTGTATATTACAACATGCAAAAAGACTTTTTAAGCTGTGTAGTTTTTGAGGTATGCCCAATGTAACTGTGGTAAATACGAAAATACAATTCTGCTTTGAAAAAAATGTTTGTATTTAATAATGATAAAATTCAGATATTTATTCCTACTTGTTGACTTGGATCCCAATATACTCAGAGGGGCTTTAGAGAAATCTAACTGAAGTTACTCTGATTTCAGAGACCTGTTCTAAATCTGGCATAACTTAGTTTTGAGATCCAGATTTCAGTAAACTCTAACAAGAAAGTAAGACCGAATGAAAGGCTATGGGAGGAAGGACCGTTGAAAAAAATTAACAATATTTCACAATTGTTCTACAATAATTGTATACAAATATGAACCCTTACAAAGTTGATCCTGGAATGTGGATGTCATAAGGAGAAGACCTGTGGATTTAGCTCTGAAAAACAAAAATAATAAACATAGGTTTGTTAAGAATTCACTGCAGCTTCTTTACAGTAGTAAATAATTAACATGAAGCTTTCTAAAACCAGTAACTTGGTTTTCTAATACAACATTCAATTAATACTATTTAATTGATGCATGCATTATAGAGCACTATGAATAATGTTTAAAGCTGTTCCTTGCACATTTTACATTAACCACTATTGTTAATGCTATTCACCAAAGATAAAATTTCCAAACCAGCAAGAAAAATGATAGGTTATATTGTAGGTTTACTAAACAAATACAGACACAAAATACCCTCATAATTTTGATATTGCTCAGTCACATATTAATCCATAGTACCTGTACTAGGCAGAATGTGTTATGTGAATAAAATGATTTCTTAGTGTATTTACTGTGTTATTTTTCTAAAAATACACTTAAGCCTGTTTTTAAAAATGAATGAAATTTTCTTTTTTAGAAAAGCTGTTCTAATTTTTTTAAAAAAACTAAACTGACATAGACATGGAATTATATTAAGACATACACAATGTCACATATACAGTGCACAACATACAATACATATTTTTAACTAAAAGTTCTTATTACATCTTGTAGTGACACTATGACATGGAATCCAAGTGCAGTATTAAATGTTGAGAACTACTTTCCCAAAACTGTTACCTCCAGAGATATTAAAGTTGGATTAAAATGGGCATCTTTGTTCATATACTTCTGGAGAAGACTAAATAATTCTGTTCTGGGAAGACTAAATAATTATACCATCTGAAGTGTTGTTTTAACAAATTACAGTTCTCAAACATTATTTATTCCAGAACAATTTGAATAGCTAGCGAGAGTTATTTGATTGTACGATATATCAGCAAACACAAAAATTCATCCCAAAAGAAGAAGCAAATGGGAGCTTCCATGGTCCAGCATATCTTTTAGGCCAGTGGTTCTTAACCTATGGTCCGTGGAGTGCTAGGGAGCCACAATGTCATCACAGGAAGTCCACGAAAGCTTGAAAAGCTGATTTAAATCTTGAATTAAGTCTTGGGGAGCTGTGGTCATCGTCCATGGACACAAAATGTATTTAAAAGAGATCCGTGGTCAAGAAAAACTTGAGAACCACGGTCCTAAGGCTATTAGAGGAAAGCACTACATTTTCACCTCTGCTTCAGTGGCAACAAATAGAGAAAGCAGAGAAGAAATCACAGTTGAAATGAGGAGACATCTTTCTCGATACGGTTAAAAATAGTTATTTTTCTAGAAAACCTCTGTACATTCCGAGTCAAACCAGAAAGCCTCATTCTGTGTATTTACGTGCAGTTTTCACAGTGGCTTAATCATAAGTGGACAAGTGCAAAAATCTGTTCTCAATGTTTTGCTATACCTTGAAAAACATTGGTCAAAGCAAGAGAAATGGTAAACTAGAAGCAACCCTCAAAATGTAATCCATGCACTTCTTAAAGTTCTGTTTATCCTGTCAGTTATGGCATAGGAAGACAATGAAAAATACAAGGCCAGTCTTACAATCTCACTATACATCAAGTAAGTCCAGTTTCAAACCTAAGTGACGTCTATCTTCACAACAGATCTCTCTTGGGTATTACTAAATGTTTTCCTAAAGGAAATATGAACTATTAAGAACTTTTATTGTTTGTTAGGTTAGAAAACAGCTGGATTTGAATCATGAAATGGTTTTGATTGATCCGTGATGCAGATTAGGCAATTTATCACAACACCTGAGGAAATCAAAATTCAAGACTGGAAATTTCAATTTGCCCATATTATGATTGTAAAAATATATATGCAGTATAAGCAGGGTGGTTTTAAAAAAAAGATGGAAAAACAAAACGAGATCTGCACAGTATATTGTACTGATGTAAGAACTATGTGCATATGATGTGATTTTTATTTATTGTATTTCTGTAGAAACGGAATTTACAGCTGTGGATATAACCTCATTGTTATGTTGCTCATTTGTTTTACAAGTTGCTCATTTAAATTTTTATTGATGTCCATTGACAATTAAATGTGTTTATTTTCTTGTAAACATTTTAGGTAGGTCAGGTCATCATACTCTCACATAACTAAAAAGACTTCTATTAAAAAGAGAAATTATACATTCATACCATTTGATATGATTTCATGATGTTCACAAAATTCTTCACTCTTTTCTGCTGCCAAAGAGCCAAGGGATAGTTCCATGAAGTTCATTCATTTTGGGGTTACTATATAAAAGTGACATATAAACATTTACTTTCTTTCAGAACATATAATTACAGGTTTAGCATAAGTCCAGTGTTTACTCCCAGTTCCAGAGGTAGTATTCAGCAGGTTCTGACCAGTTCTGGAGAACCAGTAGCAGAAATTCTAAGTAGTTCGGAAAACCGGCAAATACCACCTCTGACTGGAGATTTTATAATATCCTTGCCCTGCCATGCCCACCCAGCCACACCCACAGAACTGGTAGTAAAAAAAATTGAATCCCACCACTGGCCAGTTCTACTATCCAACTGTTCAGTCTCATCAGATGCACAGTTAAAAATTGTTTAGAAATTGGATATTTCTCAAACTACAATCGCCACCAATGAAGTAAAACAACCCAGGTCAATAGTAACAGACAGATTATGATGAATAATAAATGAAGAAGAATATTTGTTATCACCTACAGTACAGTAAAAATTATCACAGTATGATTTTCTCTCCTGAAGACACTGTGTGGTAGAGACATACTTATTGCTAACTATTGTTATCCTATGAAAATTCCCATTGTTTCTTACTTAAATTTTATCTTCAATTTGGTTCACTCCCTTCAGATTTTCCTTCTTTCTATCTCCCCCAACCAACAATTTAATGTAGATAAACTTATTTTAGAACAGTACATTCCATGGTGCAGTACAAAATCTTATGCAATGATTTTGTTGTTAATAGGCTCCAAATTTGTTTGTTGGTTTTTCTATGACAGGGTACCTCCCTAGGAGTCTCTAAATGCATACAAGACAGGGGTGAAATTCAACCACCTCACACCACCTCGGGAGAGGTGGTAGGGACGATTTGAATCGGTTGGCCCCGCCCATGACTACCCGCCTTCTTCCTTTTAGAGACTTGAGTCCCACCAAGCCACACCCACAGAGCCGGTAGGAAAAAATTTTGAATTTCACCCCGATACAAGATATTCCACTTACTGTATTCCACAAGATATGTTTCTAACTTCTGGATATCTATTCATCCATCCATTCACCTCAGCAATACAAAGATAGGTTTCAAGTGAACAACATCACAGAGGGGGTGGGGAGAGGAAGAGAGAGATTCAGTCTTCGATCCTATTTAATGCTGTTGGAAGTCAGGCAGCATATAAATTTATGTCATCATCAGTATCTGGATTTTCTAATTCAGGCAGAGTTGTCCTAGCAAAGAGGGCCAGTGTAGAGAGAGAGAGAGAGAGAGAGAGAGAGTGTGTGTGTGTGTGTGTGTGTGTGTGTGTTGGGGACCTGTAATTTTAGCTGCAATAAAAATGGTCTGTCCACCATGACAATGAGATTAGGAATAATAAGAGACAGAAAGATATTGTCATAAATCTACTATAGGCTCAATCCAGTTTCGACCATGCTTGAGTGATTATGGCTTTAGCAGCAAAACCTTTCCATCCCAGTGGGAAGAAGGCAGCTGTACACAAACAAACATAGATTGCAGTCAGTGGAATTCTTACTATTTTTTGGCTAAAATTATGTTATCACACCCTAATTATTGCATTATTAGTTGAAAAGATTTTTAAGTTTAAAGCATGTTGCAAGCTGTGTTTTGGTAGAACTTCCTGTTTACTTGAAGAATACTCTTTTTTTTTTAGCTTCCTAGTCCACTTTTATTTATATTATAGGTTGCGTATGCATGAAAGTTTTACATCTTTCTCCTGCTTTTAAACTTTTATTTTTAAGAGAAAGTTCAGATAATTGTTTAAACTGCCCTGGTCATATTTTATAAAGGAAACACTCCATATAAGTATTTAAAGTAAACATACTTTACAGAACTGAAATACATAAAAATGCTCTTAACACTTGAAATTAAAAACCAGATTGGGATGCAGGAAAGATGGTATCAGAATTTTGTTTGCTGTGGAGAAATATCACTTCCATTGCATTGTACAGACCTAAGAGCTTAACAAAAGTTTCGTAGCTAAAAAGCCATCTCAAATGAGATTTAGAACAACTTGCAAATTGGTGCAATTGTTTTTCAGCAAGGTCTACTATGTCTCTCTTTGCTTTCTGCTTTTGTTCATAGGAAAATTCATCTTCTGAATACTTTTAATCTCATGAAATGTACCCAAGTGCAGACTTTGATTTAAAGCATAGCAACAGCCCAGAATAGTGGCACAAAACATAGGGAGAATGGTTTCCAAAGACTTAAGCAATCGCATGCAAATGGAAGGCTATTTTATGCATTCTTTAATGAATGGTACTTTTTAGAAAGGCTCTGTTCATTTAATTCAACAATAAGATTCAATAGAATGGACTTTTCGCCAAATCCACAGATTTCTAGATAAAATCCAAAGCTCACATAAATGATGTATAGATCATTTTTATGAAATGGTTACAAAGTTTTGAATTGCCAAGAACAACTTAATAGGAAAGCTGGTCAAAAACTAGAAAAAACTGTGTCACTGTGAGAACCAAAAAGAGAGAGAAAATAAAGTTTGAACCAACCATGGTTGTATTTTGAATAGAGTGAGGGCTTAGTATACAACAGGGCTGTCAAACTCCCGGCCCACAGGCTGGATGCATTACCAGAGGTGGTATTCAGCAGGTTCTGACCAGTTCTGGAGAACCGGTAGCGGAAAGTGTGAGTAGTTCGGAGAACCGGCCAATCCCACCTCTGACTGGCCCCGTCCCTATCTATTCTCTGCCTCCCAAGTCCCAGCTGATCGGCTGGGTCTTCTTTTGTTGCCCTGCACAGGAGAATAGAGCTGGAAATCAGGTTAGTGGGGTGGGGAGGGAATGGGGATTTTGCAGTATCCTTCTCCTCACCCACCAAGCCATGCCCACAGAACCGGCAGTAAAAATTTGTGAATCCCACCACTGTGTGTCATGTGCTGGCCACACCCACTTTAGCCCAGTTCCAATATGTCACGTGATGCTGCCCTGATGGTGTCAGTTTGATACCCCTGGTATAGAACAAATCAGCAGTGCAGAAGAAGATATAATTAATGCAAGTCTTGAGCAATAGTTCTCCTAATGCCTTGCAAACAACTTGCTTCATCCAAACAAAATACCCAAGTATACACAATCCTGGAGTCAGTAAAAATAAAACAAAACTAAAACTCCTACAGCTGCCCTTTAAAGATGCCAGACCCAAAAGGAACGACTTGAAAGATAGATGAGGACAGGTGATATTTTTCTATCATCAACTGAGTTTGCTTCCAAGGATGTATGCTACAGAATGGAGAAAGAAAATATTGAATCATAAAATGCACACTCATAATTAAACTACAAAGTACAAACAAATCAGCAACAACTTGTCCTTGTACTGTTGCTCAGGTCTTCATCTTTCGGTTTTCTGCAGCTGTTTTGGATGAAAAAACTCCTTGGTTGCCAGTGGAAATTCCTTGCTGAACATTTTGACAAACAAAGCTTATGAACAAGACTTTGCTTCATTTTTCTTTTGTTTTTCTCCCACAAGCTAGTTAGTGTGATGAGAACTCTGAGTATTTTAACAGAATAAGGCCACTTACTCTTTTTTTACTGATATTTTCATTGGCAACAGATGGATCAATGTCCAGTTGTGGTGCCTTGATCTGTAATGTGGATTTTTGTTTAAGGATCACAAAAGAGATTTGGTCAAGCCACCACTGCTGTCCATTCAAGATAAACTGGAGCTACTAAAAGAAGAAATAAATATAGTTCCAATTAAATATTTTTGATAGACTCTAGATCCACTCTGAAGCATTCCTAAGTGGTCCATTTTTCCTTGTTACTAATAACGCCCAGATTACTTATGCCCCCAGAATCCACCAGAATAAGTGGAACAACCAACCTCAGAGAGACATGGTTCTTACAAATATTTTGCAATATCTAACTTCAGGAAATTTTAAAGAGTTTAAAGTATTAATTTTTGCGTGATAGAGAACAGAGAGAGAGAAAAATCGAAGTTTCACTGATACTGTTTTATGTACATAGGAAGGACAACAGTGGTGGGATTCAAATTTTTTTACTACCAGTTCTGTGGGTGTACCTTGGTGGGCATGGTGTGGCATGGTGGGTGTGGCTTGGTGGGCATGGCATGGGAAGGACACCATAAAATCTCCATTCCCACCCCACTCCTGGGGGGAAGTTATTGCAAAATCCCATTCTCTCCCCACCCCACTAACCTGCTTTCCAGCTCTGTTTTCCTGTGCAGACAACAAAAGAAGACCCAGCCAATCAGCTGGGACTCAGGAGGCAGAAAATAGATGTGGGCGAGGCCAGTCAGAGGTTGTATTTGCCGGTTCTCCAAACTACTCAAAATTTCCGCTACCAGTTCTCCAGAACTGGTCAGAACCTTCTGAATACCACCTCTGAAGAACACTAAATCTGATTTTACATTCATCTTTAAGGTTGTCTTTTTCTTTTCCACTAAATGGAGTCAAATGCTAAAAGAGGTGCTTTTAAAATACAGGAATTCTGACCTTAGGAATTCACTTTAAGATTGTGAAATAACCCCTTCCTAATTGCCCTGTTTTCTTGATTTCAGCAATGTGTTAGGATAAGAAGAACATTTTATATACTCTGATTATTAAATGAGTAGGAATCAAAAAGACTTGACAAACTACTACAAAGTATCCCTGACGCAGAAACTACTTCTGCTCTTTGTTCTCAGCCTCTTTTCATTGGCCATGACTCTTCCTCATCTCAAGGACCCCTCTTGCCCAAGTGGTGTCCTCCAGATGTTGGAACTTCAGTTTCCAGAATCCTATTGGCCATCTGGCTAGAGATCAGAAAAGCATTAAGTAGATATCATTACACCCAAAAAGATGGGTGAATAAAGAGAGTTGGAACAAAAAGAGTACAAAAGAGAGAGAAAGAGAGAAGTTTACTTAGATGCGTGGGTATGTTTTTCTCTTGGCAATAATACAGAAATAGTTGCCATTGCATTCTTTCAGAATGTTTATTTAATTACCCAGAGCTAGGACTGATATATTAAAACAAGTATTTTAATTTGCCCTTCATTTTATCCTCAATTTGTTGGGACTGGAACTGCTATTTTCTTATTTCTTTCATAGTTTGCAAGACTCCCTTATTATTAATAAACCTCCATCTATTATTATCTTCTCCTGTTTTAACTCTGCCATTTTAATTTCTCATTATTTTACTAATTATTATATAATGGTTTTTACTACTGCTTGTCTTATTTACTGGATTATTACACATGTCCAAAGTCACTTTCTGTGAGATGGGCAGCCATATAAATTTGATAAATACATTTTTTTAAAAAGAAAAAGAAATAGGTAGATGATGGATGGATGGATGGATGGATGGATGGATGGATGGACGGACAGATAGAGCTATACAAATCGTTAATTTTTACTCTAGGAAAAAATGGCAGTCTGTGTAGGGCAAGCAAAATGCAAACACTGTCAAAGCTTCCTTGTTAGAAGTAAAGTCGTATGTAACTATGGCATAATGCCATGTTTCTCTTGATGAGGAAGATTAAATCTGAGTTACTTTTTCAAAACAGGAAAGCATGGCAAAAATTTTCTTTCAATTAAATAGTTCCCATATAAACACAGGAATTCCACTGCCATCAACCTCAGGAATCTCAGACTGGCAAACAAGCTGGGTAAAAGATCTGTTTTTAACAAGCACATCATAAACATGAGCCCGACACATATCCTCACAACCTGTTTTTACATTGTTCAGATCTTCTGCTTTCTCTACTCAGTCACAGATGTCAGATACCTTTGATGCTATAATACAGATGTTTGACTGATGATATCAAAGCAGCAGCATGTTATAGGCACAAGCATGTAGATTTCCTATTAAAGTGAATGAATAAAACCTTGCTAATGCAATTCAGAATGGCATAAATTGTTTTTTTTGAAATTGTAGAACTGAAGAGTTGAATTGGGACTCTAACTAGGGAAAGAGGTATTATGACTCATTGTGTTCCCCCTTCCTTGCTGTTCTAATTTGGGTCAGTTACCCTCAAAATCGAATGCATTCAAATTTAAGATACATTCTGGAGAGCTACATAAATGCAATAAAACTGTTTTTATTGTGGTTTTAATTCTCAAGCCACTTTATTAATCAAAATTCTTTCCACTGGAAAGAAAGATTGTCTGGTGTGGTTATTCAGATCATTGAGTCTGAGTAGATATGAAATCAGCTCAGACCTCCCCGAAAACATGCTGAATTTGAATCTGTAGATTCCCAAAATGTTGCTTGAGATATGGAAGGACATAAAACACCTGGAGTTTTCCCCCTGGTTATTCTTTTTTTAATTCACAAAATTTCACAAAATGCTTAAACAACATTGTCTTCCCCTTTCTAAGTTTTTAAAACTTTTGTCAGTTTGTTGATTGCCACTTTTGACTTCTTCCACTGTAACCTTTAAAAAGTCTATTAAGGAGAGAAGAAAGAAGTACTAGAACCAAGCATGAAAAAAAACATCAATTTCTCCTCATGCTTTCTCTATAAGGAAAATAACACGATGGGAAGAGGGAGGAAGGAATGATAGACTATTGTTTTATGTTTCGTAGATCTGGCTACTATTCACACTAATGGGTTCTACAAAGCCACAGCAAATGTGTAAAACTAATACATCTCAGGACCATATCTAAGCAACCATCTTACACCAGTGGGATTGGGCTACCCCCCTCGTTCTGGCATCAGTCAAGGAATTCTGGCTGGCAGGATCCAGGAGAAGGGTCTTTTCTGCTGTGGCCTCCACCCTCTGGAAGATTGTGCCCCTCTAGGTGAGATCTGCCTCCATCATCTTGGCTTTATGAAAGAGCCTCAAAACCTGGTTCTGCCAACTGATCTGGTGCCCCCATGGGGCCACTTCCATGTAGGGAGTGGTTATTGGACTAAGAAAAATATCCACCTCCAACCCATGGTATTGTTTTTTTAATTATTTTAGCTCTGTTTATTTAATCTTTAAATGTTTTATGCCTTTGTTTTTTAATTATTGTAAATCACCAAGGGTCATTTGTCAGTGAGATAGGTGGCATTTAGATTTAATAAAGAAATAGACATTAGGCCTCTTAAAACCTGCATTGGTGGAAATTGTAGAACTTCAGTGGTTATTGTGCTGCAAGAAGGTTGGAAGAAAACTGCATCTTCAGTTGTTTCATAGCACAATCTTCATATTTATTATATCTTTCAGCCCAAACTAAGAAAATAGGTTGACAAAATGTCTCAAACAAGCCCAGCCTGGTTCACCTGAACATAAGAGAAGGGAAGTCCATTCAGACTGCTACTCTAGCACAGGGGTGTCAAACTCGCATCATCACAGTGATGTCACTTGACTTTTTCCCCCTTTGCTGAATCGTGCATGGGCGTCAGAGGTGGTATTCAGTAGGTTCTGACCAGTTCTGGAGAACCTGTAGCCGAAATTTTGAGGAATTCAGAGAACGGGCAAATACCACCTCTGACTGGATATTTTACAGTCTCCTTCCCCTGCCACGCCCACCAAGCCACACCCACAGAACTGGTAGTAAAAAAAATGAATCCTCCCACTAGTGGGCGTGGCCAGTGTGTGACGCATCCGGCCCGCAGGCCATGAGTTTGACAGCCCTGATCTAGCAGTTAAACTAAAAGTAATCCTGAGATGATGTTATTGATTTCCAGCTTGGCTTAACTTGTGGAGCTCACACACATACACACACAGGCCTTTAAGTTATTCATTTTCATTCCTTACAGCACCTCAGGTTGTGTGTCCTTAAGGTTTCTTGCTCTGTTTATGACAGATTCCACTTTCACGCTAATTGTGGATAGAGAAAGTGTGAATGGGGAACTCTTGTTTCCACATTTGAAAATTCCCCTTCTGAAACTATGCTTCTTTCTCAGATTTTGCAGGTTTCTCAAATATAGGGCATTACATAAGGTTCTGTATTATTTTCTTAACAACTGTCCACAAAGAACCCCCACAGGGAGATAAATGAATCCTTTTTTTTCATCCCTCAGAACCACCCATTAAACGTGGGTGGAGAACAAAATTGGGCCAGATGAGGTAATCTGGAAAAGCATCATCCCTTTGTAAAGGCCTACTAAGGAGATTCTATATTTCATTCATATCTATTCTGTTTAAGACAAAAAAAATATCCTACTCATCTATTGATTTTAGTGATATCAGTCAAAGGCATGAAGCTCTCTAGGGACATGCAGCCTCTGAAATTATTTAAGCCAGATTGGTTTCAAATGACTGATTTTGGGAAGTGTGTCAAATCTTTTGATCATTCACAGCCCTAGTAATGGGTGCATTCAGATCTCAGACAGTTTATCTGAGAGTTAAAAGGAAGAAGGAATTGCAGATAATGCTAAATTTGACAGTGATGCCAGTTCACAGAAGCCCTACCACAGCTGAGAAGAATCTTATGATTGCTCATAGTTACTAACATTGTCTGGGTTCTAAACATTTGATTTAATCAAGGAGAACAGCAACTTGGAACCAAGGAGAAATTTCTTGACAGTTAGAACAATTAATTAGTGGAACAACTTGCCTCCAGAAGTTGTGAATGCTCCAGCACTGGAAGTTTTTAAAAAGATGTTGGATAATCATTTGTCTGAAGTGGTGAAGGGTTTCCTGCCTAGGCAAGGGGTTGGACTATAAGACCTCCAAGGTCCCTTCCAACTCTGCTGTTCTATTCTATTCAATTGAAGAAGTAGGAGCTTAAGTGACTGCAGATGGTCTGCAAAACTGGTTCATAGTAATCAGATCGACCCTTTCTGAGGTCTTTCTCCACTCAAGGGTGATCTACATTTTCAACAGGACTCAAGACAAAACAGAGTAATGCAATATCTATATTCCTTATGGACTGCATGTGTTTTGCTGAAGGGGAAGAAGGAATACAATCATCTAAATTAAACTATCACAAATTATGTCTGTGATGTTAGGAATATCTCTCAAAGGACAGTTAGGCAAAGGAACTGTCCATGTTCCTTTATAAACAGTGTTGGAGAAGGATTATGCATGATTGATTTGCTGAAATGACTTCCTCTGATGTCATGAAATGTTTAAGAACCAGCCTTTCCCTTTGCAAAATAAACAAACACACCATTTGCATCAAGGTAATTTGCGTCAGTGAATTCTTTGTAGACTTTTTTTTTTTTTTGGAATGTGAAAATGTGATCCTAGCACTAAAGAGTTGACATATCTTCAGCATCACATTTGGCACGGAACATCACATTGGGGAAGAATGTGTAAACAGAAATCATTCATAAATAGATAGTATCACTAGACTGCCTGTCTAGTGGAATAAATAATAATAATTTGCCCCCAAAGGCACATCTCTCTTTATATGGAACATACTGTATGTTTCACTTCTTCCTCCCATCTCTCTCAGCTAGCGCTGCTAACATTGATGGGGAGTGGTATCTATTGCTGATGAACCTGTCTAGTTGTTCTTTCTACTGAACAAGCAGAGACTGCCTCAGACACTGTAGGTAGAAAATGAGGCAACCAATTTCCTGGAAATGAGCTCATTGAGGAGGCAAACAGCCAGAGCCAGCAAAAGTTGGTCAATGAAATTCTTCAGGAAGAATAGAGAAAACAAAGAGAAAGAGCTGATCAAAAAGGCCTGGGATGACCTGGGGCGTGGCACAAAGGCAACACAGTCCCATAAGTAAGAAAAGTCCCTTTAATACCTCTAATTTTGTCCTCAATGTCCAGTTACCTTGGTTGGAGAAAAAAATTCTCCCAAGAATAGTCTTTAAGTGGAGGAAATTCAATCCAAAAACAAAGTACATATAAATATAAAAAAGTACATATAAAAATCCATATAAACCACGCTGCAGCAATTAACTGGACAGGGCAGGATAAGGAACTGCAGACTTCAAAGGCCAACAAAACACACACAGTTGGGAAGACACCAGGAACCCAGATAAGCCTCGACAAAACAAGATAATACACAATTTGTTTCCAACAAGTTGCTGTGTGCAAACTCCCTGTTTAAACGCTGTGTTCCCAGCTGCAGCTAATGAAGGGAATCAGGGTTCTTTCCTCCTCCATAAGCCATGCAACTCACATTGCTCCCTTCTCCATTCCTCCCTGCATCCCCTAGGATGAAGAGGGGGGTGGGCCTGGATCTTCCTCTGAATCCCCTCTGCCTTGCTCTACCTCTCCCCTGCTCTGCCCAGCCGGTCTGTGCCCTTCCCTAGTTTCTTCCACAGCCAATGGAACCACACTCCCACTCCCATTGCCTGTCAGCTGCTCGGCCTCCCCCTCAGAATCAGATTCCGACAGGGGCATGACAAGACCTTTTTGTCTTGAGGAAATGAGTCCTCCAGAAGAACAGTTAATTCTTGAAATTATATGGGTGTTCAATATATACACCAATACAACAGTTTATACCATGTCTGTTTATAAACAACACACTTTCATTCAGATTTAGAGAAGAGCAATAAGGATTGTTCTATATTAGCATACTCCAAACCCTGAATCCTGATTGGTCTACATGGACCGCAACCTGATTGGACAACTAAACGGCCGTGATTGGCGTGCTAAGAATCAACCGCAATGGGCTGAGCCGATCACGGGAGATTCAAAGCCCTGTCATTGGCCGCCGAGCCGCGAGCAGTTCCTATATGAAGGGCTGCCACGGATCGCAGGTCTTGTACAGAACTGTATACTGAATAAAGAGCTGAATGTTCACTTTTGGTCTCCCGTCTCTGTGGGGACCGATCTACCTGATCTAACAAGGATGATTAGGGAATTAGAAACAAAGGTCTTAGACCAGAAATTGAAAGATATGTTTAGTCTTGAAAACAGAAGTCTGAGAGGAAATATAATAGCATTCTTCAAATAGCTACAAAGATGTCACAACATAAAACAGCCAAGATCTGTATTCTACTTCCTAGACAGCAGGATTCTGACTACTGGACTTAAATTACTGGAAATCATATTTTGTTTGAGAGTTAGGGTGGAAAATTCTAATAATAAGAGCATTTGACAATGAAATCAGTTTCCAAGAGAGATATTGTGCTCCCAATCATTGACCAGGGACTGAATAGTTATCTGTCAGGGATGCTTTGACCTGGTTACAGCACAAAGTAGGGGATTGTACAGGATATACTTACATGACTTCTTCCAAAACTATAACTCTAGTATTTTGATTATTCTATGATGCCAGCACAGCAGTTGGCACATGTTTCAGAAAGTTTATCTTAAATTAATTGCAGTACAAGTACTTTATATAGATGTATGTGTTTCCAAATTTTTGAATGCTGATATACTATTGATATAACTGTATTTGTGCTTCACTGCAAGAAAAAATGTAATGCTTTTGGAGCTCAGTTCAAATTGAAATTTTCTATCTATGTCTTCTGCACCATAATTTTCATAGTTCATAGATAGTCAAGGCCTGTGAGAGTTGTAATCTAAAATATTTAAGTTCAACTCCCTGCTCAATGCAGGAACTCTGTTTAAAGCATCTATTCAAGAGATGGTTCTTTTAGTTCTACTTGGAGATATTCATGGAACATTTGTTGAACATATTGTTGAAGGGAAAATAGGAATATGAGATATGTTCACTGCCTTCAGCTGTTTATAAAAATAATTAAAAGGTGGGATATAAAAGAAAGAAAGAGAGAGGAAGGAAGGAAGGAAGGAAGGAAGGAAGGAAGGAAGGAAGGAAGGAAGGAAGGAAGGAAGGAAGGAAGGAAGGAAGGAAGGAAAGAAAGAAAGAAAGAAAGAAAGAAAAGAAGCCCATTAGATATCAGTAACTAGTTACAATGTGAAACTGCTTTTAACGTTTTACAAATGTAATAATGGCTTTTGCTGTTTTTCAGTTTTTTTTTTCCAAGGGATGTTAGATATCTTTAAAAAAAAAACAACCAAGAGGTTCCATTTGTTGCCACTTTGTTCTGATTCAATGTTTATAAAACAAATGCTCAGTACTTTGTATTCCCTATTTGTGACTGCCTCTCTGTTGAATCATCATTCACAACTGATGCCAGCTATGGCACATTTAGGTATTTCAACTATGTTGAAATCAACATAGGAAGCTGCATATGGCATAGATTTTATATTTATTTCCTTTGTCAAAATTATAGTGCACTATTTCTCTTAGCAAATTTATGCCTTTGGTATGTCAGTCAATTATCAAAGACCTCACACAGATTGGGAGTAGAAATATGCCACCCACGTGGTTCTGAGGTTATGACCAGGGCAATAATAATAACCTTTGTTCATGTCTAAGGTCATGGGAAATGCTGTCAGATCAAGTTCCTAGACTTAAGGAAGCAATGTTAGAAAACACGATCGCTACTGTTTCTTTGTTAATCAATGACTCTCCTTCAAGAGCACCAACTGGGATGCAGGAAGTCTCAATTATCTTTCTTACTTTTCCTGTTCTCTCTAGGAGCCCCATTCAGTCCTCTGGAAATAGGCTTCTGTTCCTTGTTCATTCCATCAAACTGATTTTTGCCAACAGCAAAAATTGGCATTTCAACTGTATATTAAATTAGTCTGAAACAGTTGCATTCAGAACTTTAGGTCCAATCATGGCTTATCAATGCCAGTGGAATAACTTAAGATGAATCAAGGCAGAAGAACTGATCTGAGAAATGTAAGCACAAAAGTCAATATCTGTGTGAAGTTCTAAGAACATCATTCTTAATGAAAATAGTTTACCATCTGAGCTACAGTATCTCTTGAGAAGAGTCTGTATTCTGAAGCAAATTTAGCAGACTGAATGTCTAGGTTATGCCTTCAATCGGAGAACTCTAGTTTGAAATCTCCTTGTTCAACAGTAGGAATGGATGATGTAATTCAAATACTTAAAACAACGGTAACTGGGAATTGAATGTTTGAACTAATATAGACACTTGGGTATGCTATACATGTCAGACAAACACACAGCCATATCAATTTCTCTATTTTTGCAACATTATGCAGAATGGAAAATAGGAATATGAAATAGTAAGCCAAACAGTACACTTTAAAATGTACTATACACTTTCTCATCTTGATACATTTTGATGTCTTCCTCAAAAGGGGAAAAAAACTCAGCTATACAACCCTCTATTTAGCATAAAACCTCACCGGATTTCACACAATTTATTTATTGTAGCTTCTTATACCTTTTTAATCATCATCATTCCACGATATCCTTTCCCAACCACCCAATTAATGTTCCCTCTACTTTGTGGTTGCATTCCCTCTTCTATTTCCCCTTTTATAGGGGAACAATCATAGCATTCTTCTCATAATCAGGTGCAGGTGGTGTCTTCATGGATTCATTTAGCAAGTTGTATGGCCAGTCCATAAGGAAACAACATCAACATTTGAACATTTCTCCAGTTAGTATTTCTGCATCTGCACCCTTCCCATTTTTCAAAGTTCTCACAGCATTTGTGACTTACTTTTCAACAACTTATTTTTGACTTATAGCTCTTGTTTCAATTCCAGTTTTATATCACTATCATTCTGAATACAAACCTCTAAAATAACTTTGTCCAGCATTCCCTCACTTCAGTTTCCTTGCAAATCATTTCCCCACTTTTATGGCAGTGCAGCAGCTTAATGGTATTGGAACTGCCAGCCAGAAATGGTCTGCACTCCAACGGTTTGAGCCCGGCTCCATGAGATGGGGTGAGTTTCTGCCACTTGCTCCCCAGATCATGCCCATCCAGCAGATCAAAAGCATGGAATATTGCGAATAGATAAATGGGTATCACCGCTGGAGAAAACCTAACTGTGTTTGTGTGTGAGACGAGTGGAAGCCGGTGTTTTATCTGGGCTTCCAGTCTTTGCATGCATGAGGCAACCAGGGGTGGGATTCAAATTTCTTAACAACTGTTTCTGTGGGCATGGCCTAATTTGTGGGTGTGGCTTGGTGGTCATGTGACTTGGTGGTCATGGCTTGCTGACTGGGCATGGCTTGGTGGTCATGTGACTGGCTGGGCATGGCTTGTATGTAAATATTGTAAATATTTGTGTAAATATTGAATTTTTTATTTTTAAAAAAGAGCAACTTTTACCCAAAATCAGGCAAAGCAGGCAGGCAGATTGAGTTGCTCACAGAATCACAGATTCACTTAGAGATCTATCTATCTGCAATTGGCTACCTGAGTCTGCACCAAAAAATAGAAGCTTCAGTCCTAAGGAAGGTTTGACTCTGCTTTTAGATTAGCTAGAAAGCAAGAAATCCAACAATTTCCTGCTTTCTAGCTAATCTAAATCTCCCAGCAGAACAGAACAGCTGATGGTTGGGGGAGGGAAAAAAGGAAAAATAGTAGTTTACCAAACCAGGCAAGTTGGATGGCTCGCATGCCAGGTAAGGAGTGAGTGGGCGGGGAGGGACGGAGCCAGCCAGTGGAATGATTTGCCAGTTCTCTGAACTGTGGACAATCATAACCTGCGTATGTGCAATGTTTGCAAGAAATCATCAGCTGTGCCACCTGGATAGCTGACAAGCACTGTGCACGGGTGCGCAGCGTTTGAAAATCCTCTTGTTTCCTGCTTTTTCAACCTCAGCTGTGCCACACAAAGCAGCTGAGGAGGGAAAAGCAGGGAATAAAGGACAGCCTAGAGTCTGGGCAGGCGGATGGGCCAAACACCAAACCGGTTCGGTGTCAGCTGCTCTTTGCAACTACCGGTTCTGTAGAACCGGGCCAAACCGGTAGCATCCCACCTCTGCCAGCAACCCTAATGTTGCTAGTCAAATGGTATAAACTAATTCTCCCCCTGAAGTGCACCAAGGATAGGCACGCAAGCACCAAACAGAATGAACTAGCAATTTAGATTATCAGGACTGCATTATGTCTAGCAGTTGTAGATTTTCCTGACATTGTATGCCATACGCTTTTCTTTCGAATTATATTTACTCTTCTGGAAGCCCCTTGTTTATAGTCCTGTTCACCTACTCCCCAAATAATGTTTAACTTCCTCTTTAGTTTTAAACACACCACATACCTACTTTTCTTTACTTCATTTATTTCACTTATTAATTCATGTTCTTTATCCTTCACAGCATTCCTTTTCCATTCAAAATCTCAGTAAGAGAATAACAGATCTGGAAAGGCAGATGTAGACATAGAATAATGGAGTTGGACCTTAGAGGTCTTCTCATCCAGCCCCCTGCACGACCAGGAGGAGAACCTAGACCATTTCAGATATAAAACTCATGGTCTCCTGCTTTCCAGCTTGGTACCTTGCTGCTCAGGCAATCACAAATTCCCGTTCAAAGTTTTTCATACAGATCTATTTCTGAAAAAAGGACTAAGTCCACAAAAATCCTCCAGATGCATCATCTGTAACACAAAAAATGTTTCTTTTTCTCCTGTTTTAAATGATTACAACCTTTATGTTCCTAGCCACTGGCACCACCTATTGATTTGTATGGGCATCTGCAAGGAGAGTAGAAGAACAAGGGGCACCCCAAATGTCATGGCATCATTTTCCAAATAACGCAACTTGTACCATGGGTGTGATAATGTCATGACATAAGTGGCATTTGTTGTATCTATCGGGTGCCTGGGTTGGTCTGCCTCTACAAAATAAGCAGGTTAACGCCTTTGAGGTTCAAAGCCAATCTTTTTTTTTTAAAAAAAAAATTAAAATCCCCGGGAGTGACAGAATGCAGTAAAATAATGCAAGGAAGTTGCAAGAGGTTGGAAAATGGCATTTTTGTCTTTGTTTTTATTATTTTGTGTGTCATTTTTAAAATTAATAATTATGTTGAGCATGCTGGAGTCTTAGTTACCTAGGTTTTCACGTTAAAACCTGAGGCAAACATGCATAGAGTCTTTCATTTTTCTGCCAGAGTTAATAACATAAATCTAGCCCACTCAGGAGCCATGAAACAGGATTCCTTCCTCATCTACAATCTTCTTTCAAGGAATTCTCTGCAATAATAAATGAACCGTGTCAGCTGAATTAGCTTTGCTGGCCTCAGACGGCATCAACATAGAAATACAAACACACCTATTTGAGTCACAAATGAAACATCAGGAGGGGATCACATCCTCCAGATCACAAATCCTGCCTAGCAATCAACAAGAATGCACTCCATTATTTTGGAAGCCAAGAGGAAAAAAAGAACATTTATTACTGCCATGCTACAGTATTTTGGTCAGCACAGTGGTGTAATCATTTAAACAGAGTCGTGGTTAGAATGCACTATTGCAGAGGTGTCAAAAGTTGATTTCATTGAGGGCTGCACCGGAGTTGTGTTTGACCTTGGGGGCCCAGAGTGGGTGTGGCTAGCTTGACATCACTCTTGTCGGGGGTACCTGTGGCAGCCCGAGTGCTCTGCCAGCAAAAATGGGCTCCCAATCTCTGTTTTCAGCCACGAGGGCCTCCTGCAGCCCTCTGCCAGCAAAAATGGATCCCGGGGGGGCACATGTGCTCCCCCGGTCCCCATTTTCAGCTGCAACGGGCTCCTGCAGCCCTCTGCCAGTGAAAAGAGAGCTCTGTTTTTGCTGGCAGAGGGCTGCAGGAGGCTGCCACGGCCAAAAATGGGGCCTAGAAGGGCTGCACACGACTCTCCCAAGCAGAGGTGATATTCAGTAGGTTCTGACCAGTTCTGGAGACCCGGTAGTGGAAATTTTGACTAGTTCAGAGAACCAGCAAATACCACCTCTGACTGGAGATTTTACACTATCCTTCCCCTGCCATGCCCACCAAGCCACGCCCTCAGAATCAGTAGTAAAAAAAAATTTGAGTCCCACCACTGCTCCCAACCTCCGTTTTTGCTGGCAGAGGCACTGTGGGCCAGTCCTTTGCTGTTTCCAGGAGAGCCCTGTGGGCCAGATCTAAGCACCCTGTGGGTTGGATCCGTCCCTCAGGCCTTGAGTTTGACATCCCTGCACTATTGCAAGCTTACTCTGCCCTCAGCTCAGAGTTTGATCCTGAACGGCTCCAGGTTGACTCCGCCTCCCATCCTTCCAAGGCCAGTAAAATGAGGACCCAGATTGCTGGGGGCAATAGGCTGACTCTATAAACCACTTAGAGAGGGCTGTAAAGCAGGATGAAGGATATATAAGTCTAAGTACTATTGCTACTATCATATGCTCTGAGATTTAATCCCTGGACAATACCTTCGCAAAAGTAGTTTGGAGCAAAAGTGTGGAGCAATTTGGAGCAATATTCATAGTGTGAATGTTATATGTGAACATATACTACTTACTCCTGGACAGCAGATTTGTTTTTGTTCTAGATTTCAGTGAAAACCAAGCAAAACAAAGGCAAAATAATATCCACTCACCCATATCTCTAAATACTCATTTTTTCAACATTCAAAAACTTACTTTAATTAATTCAAACATTTGCCTCAATTGCTACTATTCTAGAGGTTTTACTGGCTTTGTTGGATAGATAGCTGGATTATGATAAGACTTTATGAGACAAATTTAAGGCACAGGGTGGAGTTGACACAATAGCTAAATTTAAGAGGACATGTGCCATATTCCTACAGAACAAATAATGTTTTGCAATTATGTGTGCATCCATATATATAAGAAGCCTGAGGGTCTGTGAAATTTCAGATAGAAACGTAATACTAAAAAAAAATTAACATTTTTTTCATTCAATCTCTTTTAATTATAAAGGAGTACAGCCATACAGAATCTGTTTTGTAAGTGAATTTTGGACTGGTGGTGGGTATCTAGGAGATCACTGATAAGATTAATTAACATGATGACACACAATTTGACAGATATTATCAACCAATCAATGGTTGAACAATATAAAATGGTGATGATTATAGATGCGATAGACTTGCTTTACACATACATATAGAAAGTCTCCATGAGATTTTACAATCCTGTTTCCCAGGTTCTAGATTCTTGTTAAAAATCTTCACAGATGGGAAGGTTTTTCTTGTCAATAGTCATTTTTTTACAAGGCAGTAGCCATAAGAATGACACGGGAAATATTGGGTTAAGATGCCCATCTCAGCTTTCCCTTCTGGTGTGTAAACCTTTCCACCAAGAAAAACAAATGAACAGGGTTATATATAATGAATGCACTTATTTTCTTTAAAGAGCTGTTCAGTTCCATTTTGGAAACTAACTAACTTACTTAAACTTAACTTATCTTTTGTAAATTTTGGTAAACGTTTAAAGTGATAATTCTAAATTTGTAATAAGAAAGTACACTGGGCATATAATTGGAATTATTAAATTTTCTGCAGGAAATCTTTTCTCTTTAAGTAAACTCTGGAACTAACACTTTCTTTTCAGTGCAACCTTTAGCTTCAAGTATTACAGGGAATCTACAGTCTGATTCATTATGAAGGCTATTATTCCAAGCAAACTAAACCTACCCTTCAAAACGTCTCTGTTTTGGAAGTCTTGTATCTTCAATAGAAAAATGTAAAAAGTGGTCCAACTCTGACTTTTTTTGGATTGATTTATTCCACATGATCCAGTTAAAAATTACACATGACATATTCCATATGTGATGGTTCCAAAAAGTTAGCAAATTCTTCCAAATATGGGGGCTTGGGGAGTGCCTGTGGTTTCCATCAGGAAATGGATACAAAAACTGTTTTGAATCATAAGAACATATCAGTGCTGGATTAGATCAAAGGCAATTCAGTCCAACATTCTGTTCCACAGTGGCCATCCAAATGTCTTTGGGAGATCTGCAAACAAGATATAGTGCAACACTGACTTTCTATTTGTGCTATCAGTTACTGGTCCTAAGAGATAGTCCATCTTTAATCTGGAGATAATCCATAGGTATCACAATTAGGAGCAGAAAAGCTCTAGTTCTCTATGAAAAAAAATCTAAACCCTGTACAAAACAGACAATCTCCCGAACTTTTCCTGTTAAAATTATGTGGTAGGTGGAGAAAGACTGTTTTTGTATGTTCTGATTCTCCCATAATTCTGTTTCATTCTTCCATGGAATGAGGCTGAATTAGCAACGAAAGGAAGACATCCTTATAGATACACTGGACAATATAACCCACTGGATGATCATTTCAATTGGACCATCATTTCAGAGATATTTCCTTACCTAAACAGATCAACAGAAGAGCACCAAAGCAGGGAGAACAGATGATTTTTGACTTCCTGCGGTCTTCCCCGTTGAATTTGGTTGTGAGATGCTTGCAGGAAAATGATCAGTGGGAAAGCCAACAGGGAAGATTGCAAGCTGCTCAGGGAAGTCTCTTCCACCACATACCCTACTACAGTCCTTCTGTAGTATTTTACATGAGTATTTTAACTTACTGCACCTGTGTATGGTTTGCCAATTGCACAATGGCAGATAGGACAGCGCTCCAGAGGGTTAACGGCATTGCCCAGAAGATCATTGGTTGCCCTCTCCCCTCTTTGGAAGAGCTTTATAACTCTCGCTGCCTTAAAACAGTTAAAAACATTATTAAAGACCCATCTCAACCTGAGCACCCTATTACCATCTGGCAGACGTACAGGATAATAAAAACAAGGACACGTAGGTTGAAAAACAGCTTCTTATCCCAGAGCAATAGCTATATTGAATTCTACTGTATAGTGTGATATTAATGCAATTCAACTGTATAGAATGTAAAAGATGTGTGTTTGTGTTTTATTTTATAGTTATAATGTACACTGAAGATGGCATTTAATTTCATTGTATGAGGTCCAATGACAATAAAGTAAACTAACTAACGAACTAACCATGCTTGTGCTGTGCTGGCCACTCAAGGACCCCTGTGCAACCTCCCCAATCCACATCACACCTTACCAGGGGTGGGATTCTGCTGCTTCAGACTGGTTTGGGCGAACCCCTAGCTCCAAAGATCAGCTGGGAGCAAACCGGTTCACTCCAACGACCATATGGGCCTGTCCACCTGCCCCTATGCTGTACTGACCTTTATCGTCCCAGCTGATTGCGCGAAGTGTACGATCACCGAACCAGTTGTTATACTGGCAGCATCCAACAACTCATGTGTTCCCTGCACCTCCCCCCCCAACTCATGTGTTCTGATGCAAATCTTGTTCCAAGGAAACAAACACGAAACAGAGGTAACAGCAAACCTTTTAATGATTCTTTATGAATTCCGTTCCTTCACAGTTATAAGGCTGTTTCAAATTAACTATCTCTGATAAGAATGAGCCTTTCTGAGGTTGTACAAAACTGCCGAGAATACTAGATAAAGTTACTAAGAAATATTTCAAACACAAAGAGTCTCCAAACACCAACCAAGATATTCCGAATGTCCACAAGGCTTGAGTGCAAAAACTTCTTTGCTTCCTGCAAAGAACTCCGGTTTCTCAGCTGGCTTTTGTCTCTTAAGGGAGTGGCCATTACCTTGCAGCCTTACTCCCGAGTTGTCTGTGCTGTGCACATGCGCACTGGGCACAGGCTCCTCGAGGACCTCTTCATCACTGCTGCCAGCCTCCACAATCTCCAAAGGCAGCATTCTACTCCTCGATAGTCCTGGCCCCATCCATGCATCACACGCAGGCCCCTCATCTGAGTCCTCGCTCTCCAAGACCTCAGCTGCCTGCACCTGCTGCCAGCAAACCACAACACCATGCCACATGCTGCATCTTCCCTGACCCACCTCCTCTATGACCTGCACTGCACCCTCACATACACCCGCTGACTTTCGACAAACTGTTCACGTCATGTGATTGCAATTCCGATGCTTGGTAACTGGTGCACAAACAATCATGGCATCCGCATTCACATGGTTGCCTCCACAGCTGACTTCTAATATGCAAAGTCACTGGGGAGAGCAGCAAGATGTCACAAATCATGGTCACATGGCATCACACTTAATACTGCAAGTGATTTGCTTCACAATTGGAACCCAAACTGATATTGTTAGTTGCCCCAATCACACCCTGTTGTGCTTAACAACTATACTGCTTAGCAACATAGTCACCAGTCCCTACTGTCGTTGGTAAATGAGAACTACCTCTACACTGTTTTTCTGCAACTAAAATGTGATTGCAAAAAACGGAAATAAGCACCGTAGTATTTTTATGTCAAAAACCTTTTTTATATAGTTTTTCCTGAAAACAATTACAGTGTTCCCAGAAGACTTAAAGGTTAGCCTAAAAACAAGAGTTTTATTTTCCTCCTGTTCATATAAGTATCGTGTCAACTGAATTGCTTGCTTGCTATAAGTATCATGTTAACGGAATAATATAGAGTCATCTTTAGCTATAAAATAAATGGTAAAAATGGATGTAGTGAATGAAGAGAAAGTATTTGAAAATTCAGAACAGATGGTTTTCAGAAGTTGCCTTGCTATTGCAAACAAGGGCCAGGACTTCTTTTGAGATAACTAAAAGAAAGGCTAAGTAAACCTTGTAATCCAGCTTTGATCCTGCAGACAATTAACCACAAATCTGTGAAACTGAATTTTCTTGTTAGCATTCGCGGATCAGAAAGCAACTCGAAAGACCTTGATTAACAGAAACAACACTATGGAGACGTGTGCTGGTCTTTAACGGTGCCCAATTGCAAACTGCTTTATTTATCTTTAGAATACTGTTAGGCAGAAAAAGTAGAACGGGATATGTGCTTTTAGCCAATGTCTTCTCTTAAAATAATCAAAGGGCAACATTTGGACCTGCATCCCACTTCTATTGTGATGGGATGGGATTCTACAGATGTCACCTTTTGACGTCAGGCACTGGCTCAAATCACAAAGGAGAACATGTGACATTAGGCCCTCCTGTCCTATTTTGGTTTGTTTTTTTTTTCATTTGTCTCCCTGTCTATTCCTTTCTCAGTGTTCACACTTCAGTGTGGGTAAAGTTGAGAAGGCTGGTTATGGTGTGCTGCGAGGAATAAACCAAGAGGAATAAACCAGGGAAAATGAGCACTGCTTAAATATTTTCTTCCCAACAAATAAAATATGATCAGGAAAAGGATGGACACAAAATAGGAACAAGCAGATTCAAGAAGTACTGTTTTTGTTTTGGCTGATACTTCATAGCAGTCTTTTTCTCTGTGAAGTAGAAAGCTAAAAGCTTGGTTCAGAAAATGCAAGGGTCAATTTCTAAAATGTTCTTGATATGAACCAGTCCTTTGAAAACTGCCTAAAAATATGCCATCTTAGTTGCATTGGATTTTGGTTTGTATCTGGGTACGACTTAAGGTGTGGCACGGTGTGTATAAAACCAAGAAAATAGACCCAGTTCTGTTCTCATTTAATTCTCCATAAAAGTACAAGTTTCAAGATATACTATGTTTATATTGCAAATATAGTATTTATATTTATGAGCTGTGGTGGTGCAGTGGTTAGAATGCAGTACTGCAGGGCTCACTCACTGCCCACGGTTCAATTCTGAATGGCTCAAGGCAGTGGCGGGATTCAATTTTTTTTTACTACCGATTCTGTGGGCGTGGCTTGGTGGGTGTGGCAGAGGAAGAATACTGTAAAATCTCCAGTCAGAGGTGGTATTTGCCGGTTCTCCGAACTACCCAAAATTTCTTCTACCAGTTCTCCAGAACTGGTCAGAACCTGCTGAATACCACCTCTGGCTCAAAGTTGACTCAGCTTTCCATCCTTCCAAGGTTGGTAAAATGAGGACCTTGATTGTTGGGGGCCATAGGCTGACTCTGTAAACCACTTTACAGAGAGGGCTATAAAGCACTGGGAAGCAGTATATAAGTCTAAGTGCATTTGCTATATTCATTTTTTTTATTTATCAAACTTAAGTACAACCATCTCACTCTCAGAAAATGACTCTGTAGAGTAGTCCCACTCTGCAACCACTGAAGTTTCTCATCACTGTTCTCAAAGCATGAAAGGGGATCTCAGGTAACCTTTCTCACCTGAGTCTGGATTACATGGTGAGACAAGGTTAATGTAGGTAAATCAGTTTAGTGTAAAGTTGGGAATGTTTTGTAGAACTCAGCCTGGTTCTTCCATTATCACCATTCATGGAATTATAGCATAAAAGCAACTACAAGTTTCTAGTTTCAGATGTACCCACAGCAATCTAGAAGATGACCCTTTGTAACATATGTTTAGCTCTTCACTTATATAAAAATGGCCATTTCATTTTGCTGTATATATTCATCACCTTCATTCTGCAAGTCAGTAGTCTCACAGACATACAGCGTATCTATATTTCTATTATTTCATTCATTCAGATAACAGATAACAGATAATCAGAGTTGGAAGGAAGGTCCAACTTGTAGATCATCTCGTCCAACTCCCCACCCAAGCGGGAGACCCTACACCATTTCTGACAAATGACAGTCCAATCTCTTCTTGAAAGTCTCAAGTGATGGCGTTCCCATAACTTTCAAGGGCAAGCTGTTCCATGGGTTGATTGTTCTCACTGTCAGAAAGTTTCTCCTTATTTCCAGGTTAAGTTTCTCCTTGTTCAGTTTCCATCCATTATTCCTTGTCTGGCCTACAGGCGCTTTAGAAAATAGCTTGACCCCTTCCTCCCTGTGGCAGCCCCTCAAATATTGGAAGACTGCTATCATGTCTCCCCTGGTCCTTCTCTTCACTAGACCACCCATGCCCAATTCCTGCAACTGTTCTTCATAAGTTTTAGTCTCCAGTCCCCATTCATTCATTCATTCATTCATTCATTCATTCATTCATCCTCTTTGCTGTTTACTGTTTTTACATTCCAAATCAAAATCTTCCATATCTCACGATTGTCACCAGATGGCCCATTATTCAGACCAAATCAAGTCTTAAAGGTCAGATGGAACAATTGATACTCACTTCTGCTGCCCATCATTCTTTTTGTATATTAAAACAGCACAGCATAATGTGTTGTACTCAATTATATGTTGGCTTCAGAGGTGGAATTCAGTAGATTCTGACCAGTTCTGGAGAACCGGTTGTGGAAATTTTGAGTAGTTCAGAGAACCAGTGGTAACCTTCCCCCAGGAGTGGGGTGGGAATGGAGATTTTTCAGTATCCTTCCCTTGCCACACCCACCAAGCCACACCCACCAAGCCACACCCACCAAGCCACACCCACAGAACTGGTAGTAAAAAAATTTGAATCCCACCACTGGTTGGCTTCATTATTTCATAGTTTCCTGGGCAACACTTTGGCATGCGATGGTATAAAAATATAAATAAACCAAAGATAGCAAAACAGTTCACATCCAAACATTACCAGGAGCTGAGAGTAATTTCTTTCAGGAAGTAATTTCCAGAAGTACAGTTACAGTATATTGATATGTTCTTGCAAACAGAGGAAACTGGGTAACTTTCCGATGCTTCAAACTTCAAATCCCAACATTCCGGATCATTACAGAGGGCAAAAATGCTTGACTAAAATGTTTGGAGCTAGGTGGCCTATCCTTGTGATATAGAAAATGTATCAAAGCATTCACAATATATTTTTTTTTTAAAAAACCAGAAGTTTGGACTAGAAACACCTTTCCCAAAGCCTAGTATTTCTGGAATCTGTGGTCCCGCCACACCAGGTTTAAGAAGGCGACTCGGTTATATGAGTAAGACATAACAAATCTCTTTTTCTCTAAGCTGAGCCAATGCGCTCCTTTCAAAGTCTAATAACGTTTTCCTGCTAGTAATGTAAATGAAATGCCATTATATTAAATCTACATCTCAGAAATCAGAATGTTAACACTAACCAGACTGCAAAGATATGTAGGTTTCTGCTTTTTATAAACAAGGACTTTTCCCCTCACCCTCTCTCTCTCTCTCTCTCTCTCTCTCTCTCTCTCTCTCTTTTTGTTTCATTAAAATTGTGCCGGGTGCTTCTAATTGCAGTGATGTTTATGGATTAATTGACCTTTTGGGTTTTCTGAGAGCTGCCATGGAATGAAAAATCCTCCTGAAACCAAAAAAAAAAAAAACGTACAGGAAAAATAAAGAAGGCCCAATTAAGCTATGTTAATGGAAGGCAGGGCCAACTCACAGATGGCCCAAGCATTTTGATTCTGCTTGCAAGAAGCTGTGGAGGTGAACCTGAGGGCCATTCATTCATAGACCCCTTAATGAGAGCCATATGCACAAAACTGCCGACTCAGCAGCCACGGACTGCTTAAACAGTCCAAGGATATGACAGTCAATTCATGCAAACTACAGATTACAGATTAACAGAGTTGGAAGGGACCTTGCAGGTCATCTAGTCCAACCTCCTGCTTGTATTCCTGTAGCTGCTGGAATAAGGGACACCATGATGGAGCCATTTTTAAGATCCTGCAGTGGCCTGAAATTGGCTTTGGTCATTTGTCATGAAGTAATATAGATCAGGGGTGTCGAACTCGCGTCGTCACATTGTCGTCACGTGACATAGCGCAACTTTCCCCCCTTTACTAAACGGGGCGTGGCCGTGGCCAGCACATGATGCATCCGGCCCACAGGCTGTGAGTTTGACACCCCTGATACAGATAATTTGTCTATGTTTATTGCATGAGCTAGACTGTGTTGTTTCTCTGTGTCATATAATATATGTGGGTATATGCATATTTTTTATTTATTGGTTTATTTATTTTGTCATGTTTTTGCAGTGTATATTGGAGGTGGTGACCCTTTGAGAGCTGTAATGCAGTGAAATTCCATTTTAATGCATGGCAATTACTGTACATTTAAAATAACAATAAAGTTATCCTAAATCTAAGTCTTATTTACGTTTATTGCATGAACTATGGTGGATTGGGTTTGCCCAATATTCTAAGCTAGAAGCACACAGCTTCCATTGTGAGAGATTTTGGGTGGAACTCTCAGAGCCCTTCCAAAACTTGCCACTGAACTGGAATTCTTAATATAACCAAAGGTCAGATGATTAAAGACATGGGTAATAATCCTGTGAATTAAGAACATTTAATGTAAAGCAGTTAGGATGTTTGCTTGGCCTTCTTCACTTCCTTATCCTTATTCTCCTTTTTCCTTTATGGGAACAAGTGGCGTTATGTGTGTCAAGTTGCCATTGTATAAACACAAATACTGTATGTCACTTGCATGAGTTGCATCACACGCATTTTGCATGCTGACCTCACCATGATGGAGCTAGTTTTGGGTGAGCATGCCCTTCAAAAAGTAAGTCAGTTCCCCTGTACTAAACCTATATTGGTATAGGACCGTGCTACATAATAAGCCAAAATCAAAAGAGATACATGGTTTGGGACAATGTTTAAATTCAACCAAGCACAGCATTCTACGTTGCTCAAAGAAATGTTCAAAGGTAGGTTTTGCTACAGATCATAGTGATGCCATTATTACCATGTGATAATCTTACCAACATCTAGGATCCTTTGTCAAAGATTATCTTGAAGGCAGCATCAACCTAGCACACAATGCATTTTAAAAGCACCCAAAATAGTCTGCGACATATATCTTCTACCTATAGCTTAGCTATCAGAACTTGAAGATACGTTGTAGAAACAGAAGCTAAATTCATACTTTAATGTTAAAACTAGAGAGAGAAAGGAGGGATAATTGGAAAGCTTCTCTCCTTCCCCAGACTACTTATGAGCAAGAGAAGGCATGCAGCTTTGTGTCTGGAACATTAATGTCATGATTGGCAACAAGTCAATGTGTGTGGAGAGCTAGACATTTTATTGTATGGAGCTGAAAATCTGTTTGGAGATCTGATCCTAGAGAAGAAAGGTACTAGAATAAAAGAAGAGCAAATGAGATTGAGGACCTGATCAGAGAACAGCTGGCTACAGTTGAGAGGATCTCAAACCATTTGACTCACTGAGTAATGCCTGAGGCAGGCAAACAAATTAAACCTTCTCTGAGGGTCCAGCAAGGGTCAGAAATGACTACCTGTCCTTATCTAGCTATGTTTCTGTCCTCCTGCCGCTTTCAGGAGAAGGACAGTGGAAGAACTGAAATTTAGAAGATGAGCAAACTAGTTGACTAGGGAAGAGGCAAGAAGGAGAGGCCAAAAGGCTTTGTGGGTCTCCTCTATCAATGTATTACCATACCAAATACAACTGTATCTTTGTGAATTGATTTGCAGCAGGAGTGACAAACTCAAGGCCCGGGGCCCGGATCCAGCCCATGGGGTGCTTAGATCTGGCCCATGGGGCTGCCATGGAAACAGCAAAGGATCGGCCCGTGGTGCCTCTGCCAGCAAAAATGGAGCTCAGGAAGGCCACAGCCAATGAATATTTGCAGGGTCACTTAACCTAATTACGTTAATATCCATTGTTTCTCTACTCCCACCCATCTTTTTTGTGGCTGCTGTTCATAATTGTTGAAAGGATCTTATAATAAGCATATATTCGCCGGCAAAGGGTTTCAGCTGAAAACAGAGTTTGTGAGGGCCGCGGGTGGCCCTCCTGAGCTCTGTTTTTGCTGGCAGCAGGTTGCAGGATGCCGTTGCAGCCAAAAACAGAGCTTGGGAGCCCATTTTTGCTGGCAGAGTGCTTGGGCCACCACAGGTGCCCCCGACATGAGTGACATCGAGCTGGCCTCTACCCACCAAGCCATGCCCACCCTGGCCCCTTGAGGTCAAACACAACCCTGATGTGGCTCTCAATGAAATCAAGTTTGACACTCCTGATTGACAACAATTTGCCCTACCAAATACAACTGCACCTTTGTGAATTACCACTTGCTCTTGTTTCTCAAAATATGAATGTGGAACTAACCACGGTATATATTTTTGCAAATTAGTGGGCTCCAGATGTGAGTTGGTCTGGTGATCTCCAGATAGACCTCACTCCCTGGGGACTGAATCCTTTATGATGTTATTTTATTTAAACACTGTGGAAGTGACAGGGCACATTTCTCTTTCGGTAGTAAGTCCCATTTCTCTGCGGGAGACTGAAGGCAATGGAATATCAGTTAAAAGGTCACTAATTGGTACACTTCCATCTGTACAACCCCACTGAGTGCGTAGGAGTAGAGTAATAGCAAAGATATTCTCATCCTTTCTTCAAAGGTATGTGCAGTCTGGCTAACATGGACTTCCCCTCTATGCAAAACTCACGCTTTGGATTCTTCGTCTCCATCATTTTCCATCGCACAATCTTTGCTTGCTGTCCTTACCACAAATATTAATAACCTGGAAAAAACACCAGAAGGAATTTGTTTTGCCTCCTTGTTTAATGTAAGATAACTTACGTTGTAGAAGTGGAATATTTGCTTTATTTAATCATTTTTGCCTGAGGGAAGAATAAATAAATTGCAGACATAAATCCATGAAATATAATCCAAACCTTCAAAAGAGAATGTGAATTTCAGGCACACTGTAACAGCTGTATAATGCATGCTCATTAATTCAAGACACAAAATGTCAGTCCCATGTAGCATTTGCCTTATTAACATCCAACCTCTTCGGTTGGAGAAGCATTCATTTCACTATTAGCAATAATTTTAATTTAATTTGATTTAATTCAATTTGATTTAATTTAATTTAGGCACTGTCCAACTCCAAACAAATCAGGGTGGCTCACAATATGATACAGATATACAACACAATCAGAACCAGCAAAAAACAAATAAACACAGATATATAAAAAAAATAACAAAGTGAATCTGGCCAGCAACAGAACTTATAATGGCTCCAGCAATTACAGAAATGAAAAGCCAAATCTTTAAGGTCCTCCAGAGGTGGAAACCACCCAGCTTGTGGGAAGAATGGAAAGGGTCATGAACTTGTGAACGGAGAATAACATGAGGAGTGAAGATGCACATCATATCCAGTTAGGGTCATGACCAGGTATCTGTTATCACCTGTGGTGTGTTTACTTTTTAGAATAGAATAGAATAGAATACTTTATTGTCCAAATGTGATTGGACACACAAGGAATTTATCTTGGTGTAAATACTCTCAGTATACATAAAAGAAATACGTTTGTCAGGAGTTGAGAATCATAAGATAAGACACTTAGTGTTAGTCATAGGGTACAATAAGCAATCAATCATATTAGGAAACAGTCAATATAAATTGTAAGTATACAAGCGACAAAGTTACAGCCATATAGTCAAAAGTGAGAGGGGATGGGTGATAAAGAGTGATGAGAAGATCAACAATAATAGTAGTGCAGACTTTGTAAATCATTGAATAGGGTTGAGGGAATTATTTGTTTAGCAGAGTGATGGCGTTCGGGGAAAAAACTGTTCTTATGTCCAGTTGTTCTGGTGTGCAATGCTCTATAGCGTCATTTTGAGGGAAGGAGTTGAAACAGTTTATGTCCAGGATGTGAGGGGTTTGTAAATATTTTCACAGCCCTCTTTTTGACTCGCACAATATACAGGTCCTCGACTGAAGGCAGGTGGGTAGCAATTGTTTTTTCTGCAGTCCTAATTACTTTCTGAAGTCTGTGTCTGTCCTGTTGGGTTGCAGAACCAAACCAGACAGTTATAGAGGTGCAGATGACAGACTCAATAATTCCTTTGTAGAACTGTATCAGCAGCCCCTTGGGCAGTTAGAGCTTTCTGAGTTGGCACAGAAAGAATATTCTTTCTTGTGCTTTTTTGATGACGTTTTTGATGCTAGGTTTCTATTTTAGGTCATGTGATACAGTAGAACCTAGAAATTTAAAGGTCTCTACTGTTGATACGGTGTTGTCTGGTATTGTAAGAGGTGGTAGTATGGGAGGGTTTCTTCTAAAGTCTACCACCATTTCTACGGTTTTGAGTGTGTTCAGATCCAGATTGTTTCGGTTACACCACAAGGCAAGTTGTATAACCTCCTGTCTGTATGCGGATTCATCATCTTGAATGAGACCAATCACTGTTGTGTTTGATGGCATTGCTGATCATTAAACAGATAAGCACTATTAATACTATCCATAATCCAGAACTAAGATAATGTCCTCCTTACTAGAAGCAACTCTAGAAGTAGAAACTAAAGCACTGAAAATATCATCATCTTCTGTCTCCTTAACTGCTACAGTAAGTGATGCCCACCAAATCCATTTGAATCTGGTGGCCTTGAATTGATCAACTATAACAAAGGATGCCAGAAGCACTGAACGTGATGAGGACTTACTGATTCAGCAGACCAATCCTGTCTGCCCCTGTCAGGAACAGAAACCCACTGTCAGGATTCCGGCAATTGCCCCAATTAAATAATGAGTCTCGAGCCAAACTTCCAAAACTTCAAAGGATTTATTGGGAGTTAACATGTCTGGCACTGCCTGGATGTAGCTGACTCTGAGACACATAATTCATTGTCACCCTTGATCCTGGTTTTTCTCCAGTCCCTGGGTGTGTCATAATTTATATTCTCCAATGAGATAAATCCACAGCCAAGAGTCATCAATCATGTTCTCCAGTTAGATTTTTTCACAGCAGAAACTTCAGCCACCTAGTTACTATCTCTGAAAAACTATGCATGGAATGCACTTTCACTTTCCAAGCTGCCGCACTGCTCTTTCAAACCCCTTCCCCCCTCCCTTTCTGTTGGCAACTCTAAAACAACCATAGAAATATTTTATGAGTAGACACCCACTTTAACTTGTGATCTAAAGGGGAGTACTATTTAAACATCTGGTGGCGCAGTGGTTCAAATGCAGTATTGCATTGCTTAACTCTGCCCCCAGCCTGGAGTTCGATCTTGACTGGCTCAAGGTTGCCTCAGCCTTCCAACCTTCCAAGGTTGGTAAAATTTCAGATTGTTGGGGGCAATATGTGGACATTGTAAACTGGTCAGAGAGTGCTGTAAAGCCCTGTGGGCCTTTTTATAAGTCTAAATGCTATTTTTAAGTGCCTCAGATATAGAAGAAGACCAGAGGAATGAGGAAGAAGTATTTCAAAAGCTATATACAATCTTTTCAGATCTAGCAATTACACTAAGCCAGTCACAAACACCAGTGTTTCTGTCATGGACTCAGCAGATCCTCTCCTAAATCTGGAGTCTCCTCTTTCCAGCCCTTGAAAACACTCTTATCTGAGGTAGATCTACAAAGGATAGAGAAATGTAAGAATGTTCAGCTATATCAAAAGTAAAGGAAACAAGGCCTGATGAGGAACAATTGTGTTCAGGCTTCTGGTCCTTAAGGGAAAAACTGGATATGATAAATTCCCTGGAATAAAGATAATCCTTGAGGCTCACTTTCCAGCTTGTCAACCTCTTTGTTATGAAAAAAAAAAAACCCTCTTCTAGCATGAGGCTTTAATCCACCATCTGACCCTTCCATTTATTTACTCCATTTATTTACTCTGTAGAACTTTTGTTTCTCAGTGAGCTTGCTTCTAGCAGTCTGAATCCAATTATAAATCAACTCCGCAGACAGCAGCGGAGTTGGACAGTGAGGAAGAAAGGGAACCAGTCAGGAGTCTGGAGAGGACTCGGACAAGGGTCCTGCTTCCGATGCAGGGATGGGGCCAGGACCATCTGGGAGTGGAGTGCTGCCTTCAGAGCCTTTGAGTCTGGTAGCAGCAAAGCAGAGGACCCAGGGGAGCCTGTTCCCAGTGCGTGTGTGCACAGAGCTGCTAGAAGGTGAGAGCAGCTGAAGCAGAAGGAGCGATTCAGGAGTAAGGCTGGGAGGTGATTGCCCCTCCTGTAAGGGATAAAAGTCAGTCCTCCATGATGAAAGCTTTGCAGGAAGCAAAGCAGTTCAATAGATTCCAAGTCCTCGAAGCTCTGTGTACTCTGGTTGGTTTTTTCTGGTACTTTGGTAGGTTTCTGTTATAACTGAAGATTTCTGTTTTTGGCAGCATTCCACAGCACTGAAAGACGTGTGCTTATCTTGGGGAACTGTTTATAATTAGTTCTGGCTGGGAATGAAAGTAATTCCCAGCGTTGCAATAAAATAGATTTTGCTTTTATAACAAGTTTGTGTTTAAGTATGTTTGACGAAGCCTGGGTCAGAATAATCCCAAAGGTGCTTTTTCAAGAGGCAATTGGACTTTCTGTTTTTTCTTTGAAGACATTTTACTTCTCATCCAAGAAGCTTCTTCAGCTGAAGAATAGGCAAACTGAAGAAGCTTCTTGGATGAGAAGCAAAACACCTTCAAAGAAAAACCAGAAAGTCCAGTTGCCTCTTGAAAAAGCACCTTTGGGACAACCATGACCTGGATGATTGAGAATCTCCATATACATCTCACTTAGAACTCCTATTTTGGTCCATAAAGATGCAGGTGACCACTAGATGGAAGCAAAGAGACACAGGAAACTCTTTGCTGGCATCCAGTGGTAATCTGGAGCCTATTGTCCCTATCAAAATCCAGGAGATTGTCTGTCTGACATTAGAGTCTCAAAGGACTTTAAAGATTCCTAAACTGAAGAGATCTAGACAGAGAGAGGTGAATTGTCCAGTCAAATTTGGAGCCACCTAATAGCTACTGTAAATTGCAAATAAAAAGGTTAAGCAGAGGGGCCATGAGCCTCCTACATATCATGAAGTTTGCCCAGCTAGGTCCTTGGAGATTTCAATTTTCATTTTTTTTTTCTTTTTAGAGGCACCCAGGCTCTTCCTTTTTTTTGTCAAACCATAGCTCTTTCTCTCAAGTGGGAGCATATCATCCTAACTTTTAACACGAAGTAATATTTCATAGTTAACATGGAGAAGAAGGTCCATAATCTCCTTGTATATCTTTTTTTAAAAATGGAACTGTGGCCAGATGCAATTCATCTTTAAGTGTCTCTGTGGGGCTGTAATGTCCATTGATTTATCTCTCAAATTATAATACATTTTTTCCACAGACTTCACAGTCATAAATCAAAGAAACTTAGAGAATTGTTGCAGGGTTTTGCACACGAGTTTTCAAACAAGGCAATCCAAACAACAAGAATAATAATGCCAAGGACATTCTACATTTGTGGTGTTCCAAGCCTTTCCATTTAGACCAATTTCCGATATCTTAAAATTTGCAAAGTTTTTTAAAAAATTAATTATACCAGTTTGATCATTAGATTTATGCATCAATGCAAAGCAGTTCATTACTAACTGCCAAGGGGGAAAAATGAGAAAACTACAAGAAGCTTCTTCAGTTCTGACTTTTGGGACAACCATGACCTGAGAATCTCCATAGACCCAGGATGGGGAGTCATGCTCCTCTAATCAACTTCCCAGGCCATATTTTAATTCAAGATTATAACAGGGGTGGGATTCTAACAGTTCGTATCTATTCGCTAGAACTGGTTGTTAACATTCTAAGCAGTTCGGGGAACTGGTTGTTAGAAGAAATTACTGACCTAATCCTGTAAGGAAGGCAGGAAGGAAACATTCTGGTGTTGCTTACAGAAACTGCCTCTCCATTAACCCTTATTACATTCTTGGCAGGACTAGACTTTCTGTCTCAGGAACGTCTCTGGAGTTTTTTTCCCCTCCTTTGCTGGTACTTTGCTTGTGTGGAATGACCATTCAAAGGTACAATGGCACTGAAAAAAGTGACATGACCATTTTTCACACTTACAACTGTTGCAGAATCCCCACAGTCATGAGGGGCCAGGAAAAGAGATGTGTGCCTCGATGTGAGTGATATTGAGTTGGCCATACCCAGCCAATAACATGACCACCAAGCCACATCTACTAACTAAACCATGCCCATAGAACTGGTTGTTAAAAAATTTGAATCCCACCCCTGATTATGAAGTATGAAAACATTCATACTGTGCATGATACGAGCATGATTAGAGGTTTCTTTGATTAATCTGTCCAAAATGATTTTTGGCCTTGGCAGGATGCATTACATTTGGGTAAAATTCTGCTTATGTCAAAAAGTGTGTCTAGTTGTACCAGAATGGCTCATAGTGTAAGAACGAATAGAAGGCTTCGATATTTAGATTTTAGGAGGGAGAAAAATGCTTAACGCTTCCAAAGCTCTTTAGCTGATATTTCTAATCAGGCTTCTTTCATTAACTATCATGTATATTGTTCTAATATGGTGACTTGATAAGCTTATAAGTCAGGGGTGTCAAACTCGCGGCCCACAGTCACACACTGGCCATGCCCACTCCTGTTTTAGCAAAGGGAGGGAAAGTTGCAATATATCATGTGATGTGTCATTGTGAGTTTGACACTCCTGTTCTAAGTAAAGACAAAGCATGAACTTCACAGTCTGATCTCTGTGCCTAATTAATTAATTCGGTGGTGGATTGTGGCTTCTTTCAGGTACTGGATACTTTCCACAACAAACCACATTACTCACAACTAAAGATGCACGATGTTAAATTCAAATTTTTTTGCTACTGTTGTGTGGGCGTGACTTGGTGGGCATGACAGGGGAGGGATACTGTAAGATCCCCATTCCCTCCCCACCCCACTAACCTGCTTTCCAGCTCCGTTCTCCTATGCAGGGCAACAAGAGAAGGCCCAGCCGATCAGCTGGGATTCGGGAGGCAGAGAATAGATGGGGGTGGGGCCACTCAGAGGTGGGATTTGCCAATTCTCTGAACTACACAAAATTTCCGCTACCGGTTCTCCAGAACTGGTTAAGAACCTGCTGAATGCCACCTCTGCAACAGTTCCTTAATTATGGTGGTTCTAGTTCTTTTTTGAATCAGAGATAGAAAGAATCCATTTTCTGGAGAACAATAGCAAATCAAGGCGATTTCTGTTAGAAGTGGTCCTTGTGAAAAATATGCCATGGAAAAGGAAAAATAAGCCAGGCATCAATGGCAGATCTAATGGCCAGTGTGAAGGCATTTCACCGGTCTACAAGGATACACAGTCCATCCCTGGAATTTTTTCCTGGGAATTTGCTAATTTCAAGGTATGGAATTTCTTTGACCAATCAGGTGAAGACCTGAAGTTTGTCACTCTATTGGCTGCCCCACTGCCTTGTGATATCCTGTGCCAATGCTGGCTGTGGAATTCTGGGAGTTGAAGTCTTAAAATGTTTTAAGGTAGGGAAGCACCGATCTAAAGAGATTTCGGCATTAATAGCAAAACTTGCGCGGTCTTTTGCAGGACAGTGATCTGAATCCAAAAATATATTTAAAAAAAAAACATATCTGTGTCCTTGCACAGATCATTTCTTGGCAGGCTCAGAGCAGCTGCAACTCAGGACTGCAATATTTCATACCTAAATGTCACGTCACCTTAATTTGCACATGACAGACATTCAGTAAATATTGATAAAGTTGAAGAACTGCAATTAAAATGATAAACATTGATCTCTGGGGGAAAATTCTCCTTGTTTGAACTTCAGGGCATCATGAATGAATGAATCAACCAAAATAGAAACAGGGAATAAATCCAACACCAGGAATTCTGACCTCCATGAATATTATCTTCTGACAGCTCTGTAAAAATAGGAAAGAGACTTTCCAATTTTTTTAAAAAACAAACAAAATGACAATTGCATAGATTTTCCTGCCATTTGTTACTAAGTACAGCTGTAATTAAACTAATACTACTAGAGGAATGCATTCAAGAATAGATTGCAGGTAGTTTTTGACTTACAACTACAACTGAGCCCAAAATTTTCATCACTAAGCAGGGCAGTTGTTAAATGAGTTGTGCCTCATTTTGCAACTTTTTTGTCGTGGTTGTTAAGCAAATCACTGCAGTTGTTAAGTGAATCATGGTATTTTAAAGCCAATCCTGTTTTCTCCATTGACTTTGCTTGTCGGAGGCCAGCTGGGAAGGTCTGTTCTGACCAAGCCTTCCTGAGACACCAACAAACCACACGTTAAATCCAAAACCCTTTTATTTTAGTTCAATGGCTGTGAATTATCGTCATTTACAGCCTGTAATGAGTCTCAACCAATTATAAATAGCCCCATGGAAGTCTGCCAAAGTTCTTCAGAAGAAGTCTGATAAGAATGCACCTTTATCTTACTTGAAGTGCTGCCAACAACTGAAGTACTAATTAGTCTTTCAAAACCAAACAGAGCACAAATTCACCACGGAGCTTTCAGGTTCCAAAGTGACCAGAACAAACAATGTTGCTTCCTGCAAAGGTTCCTGTCCCTTTGCACTTCCTTTATACCTTGTGGGAGGGGCAATCACCTCACCCCTTTTGTCTTAACTGCTCTTGCCTTCTGGCAGCTCTGCACACATGAACACTGGGAACAGGCTCCCCTTGTTCCTCTACCTCGCTGCTGTCAGATTCTGGAGGCTCTGGAGTCAGCACATAACTCCCAGGTGTCCCTGACCGCATCTCTGAATCGGATGCAGGACTCCCCAGACTCCCAGACTTGCCCATGTTCTTCCCCACTGTCTGATTCTGGTGCTATCTCCGCAGGCTGACAGCAGACCACAACAAGGTCTACAAATGGTGATCACATGACTCCCAAGACAATGTAACTGTCATAAATAAAATGCCAGTTGCCAATAGCCTGAATTTTGATAATGTGACTACGGGGCTGCTACAGTGGGTCATGGGTGTGAAAAGCAGTCATAAGTCACTTTTTTCAATGCTGATGTAACTTTGAGTGGTCATGAGAGACAAATGGTTATAAGTCAAGGATTATCCATATTTCTTTCTTCCAAAAATATGTCTTTGGAGATTCTCAATCATCCAGGTCATGGTTGTCCCAAAGGTTCATTTTCAAGAGGCAACTGGATTTCCTGGTTTTTCTTTGATGTCATTTTGCTTCTCACCCAAGAAGCTTTTTCAGCTTTGGGCTGGATGGTAGGGAAAGGGAGGATTTATACTTCTTGCAGACAGCTGGTCATTTGCATTCTTTTAGAGTGTTGTTGAGGCCACCTGGAAGTTTATCTGTGTCCTCAAGGTCACCTGAGTAGTGAAAATGGGTATGGAGTCTTCTTGGAACTGCTGAAAGACTGGAGATAGATGATGTCATATCCCTCGAGAGGGCTGCGAGAGGGCTGTTCAGTTTTGTCATAGATGGCCTCTTTGACCCATGTTTCCAACCAGCCATCTTCTCTGTCCAAAATGTGAACTTTGCTGTCTTCCAAAAATTGTTCTTTACCAAAAAATGCAACTATTTAAAAAAAAACTGCAGACAAGTGTTATTCCACAAGATTATGTTGGAATCAAAATTGAAACATTGCTCAACCCTACTATTTAGCTAAATCCATGGAGGGCCTAGATATAAACATTTCAGTCCTAATGATACAATATGAGCAGGTTAATTCCATGGAAAGCTTTGGAAGACGGGAAATAGGCTCTTGGCAAGGAGCACATCTAACATGGAAATCCCCCCACTGATTGGAAGTAATAAAAGAATAAAATACAAAAAAGCAATGGGGAAGAGAAAAATTCCTTGCCAGTCACACACAATTGCCTGGTCCAATTTTAGTAAATAATCTAAGGAAATGACTTGGAAATGGCAGACAATCTGTTCACACACTTTGCCCTATTTAGAATTGCACTACTATTTATTCCATAAATAGGAATCAGCAAGCAGGTTTGGCAAGCCCCATGATAAAAAAAAAAAACCAAAGGAAGAGGGGGGAAGGGGAGGGGGGGGGGGGGGGGGGGGGAGGAGGAGGAGGAGGAGGAGGAGGAGGAGGAGGAAGAAGAAGAAGAAGAAAAGGGAAAGGAGAAAAAATAAATACCAATAGATAGTTATGGTATTGCTTATAAGTGTTACAATATTAGCCCAAAATTCGCCAGACAAGTGGGATCAGATTTTCCACTCTTAAAGTGTAGGGTCTTGTTATGTCCCTGGAACTGAAAGAAGTTCCCACCCAGGTCCGTTCGCGCTGCGGGGGCAGTTGCCCCCTCTCATTGGCTGGTTCTCCCCAGCAGCCAGCTATAAAAGCAGGCTGCGGGGTCCAACCAGTCGCTGATCGCTGCGAGCCAGTTCCAGGCTTGGCTAGCACGTTCAGTCCTTTATTACTCTAATAAAGTATTGTTGCACCCATGCCCTGGTTCAGCCTCTCATTTTCCGAACTTAACACTGGCGACGAAGGTGGGATGGCGACCAGAGGCAAAACGCAACCGCTGAATCACTAGCCGCTGATCCACAGCCAGAGAGAGAGGTCAGCAGGCAACGAGAGCGAACGCTGATCCGCAGCCAGAGAAAGCAGTCAGCAGGCAACGAGAGCGAACGCTGGTCCGCAGCCAGAGAGAGCGGCCAGCAAACAGTGAGAGTGAGAAGCGTCTGTAGCCGCTAGTTAGCCAGCTACAGGGAAAGTGTAGCGCTGCGAGCCGCAGCCGCTCGTTTCCTTAGGCGCGAAATTCAAACGGCTGTCATTTGAATTTCCGCCCTAGAATACAGCGCGGTGCTGTATTGCGAAGTCACTGACGCCCACACAGGCGCGAATTTCAAAACGCTGCCAACAGCCGTTGCAGCCTACCTCGTGTTAATCCAGAGAGAGGGAGAGAGTTGTGAAAACCTCTCCCAGAGCTGAAGTCACTTGCCTTCCAGAGGCACAAAAACCCTCCTGCTGCCGCCCCAGAGAGATTTTCTCAACAGATTATCCAACGAGATTCTCATCATGAACTCCAACCCAGTTTTCCCAGCGTTCAAGCCGGATGAGGAGAAGTGGGAGTCATACAAGAATCGTTTTAACCACTACATCGATGCCATAGGGCTGGCTGATGCAGGGGAGCACCGGAAAAAGTCATATTTCCTGATCTACTGTGGCGCCATCGTCTTTGATACTGCCACAGCACTCGTGGCTCCACGTGAGTTAAAAAACGTTCCCTGGACAGAACTGTTAGAAATCCTTACTAACCACTATTCTCCTAGACCCTCACAGATTGCCAGGCGGTTCACCTTCCGAATGAGGAAGCAATCAGACAAAGAGACCATCAACCAGTACGTGGCTGCCCTCAGAACAGCAGCACTCCATTGTGGGTTTGGGACCTACTTGGATGACATGCTCCTCGATCAGCTAGTCTGCGGGGTCAAGGATCTTCACCTCCAAAGGCGCCTACTCGCCAAGAAGGACCTCAACCTCGCTCAAGCCGTCGAGGAAGCCCTGGCAGCGGAGCTGGCAGCACACTCAGCCACCGAGATCCAAGGTCCTGTCTCCAAACAAATTGCAGTTTCCGTCCACTCTGAAGAGGTAGTCATCGAGGAGGACCCCAGTGCTGCGGCCGACATCCACCGCCTAGCCCACACCAGGCACCCGCAGGTAGGAGCCAAGCAAGAAAGCGTCAGTCCATCCAAGCACATCACTCTGTGCCTATCCTGTGGTGGATCTCACCTGAGGACCACCTGCAAATTCAAGGGAGCCACCTGCAACAATTGTCACAAAAAGGGGCACATCGCCAGAGTCTGTCAAGCCACTCACAACTCGGCACAACGGGTCCCTTCCTTTTCACATTCCGGACCCTAAAGGCAAGTATTGAACTGTCGCACCCGCCACCACGCTAAGCACGCTTGCCATACCATTAGTAAAATCTCTCTCTCCGTTTTATTAGAAGGTAAACCTTGCCACATGGAGGTTGACACGGGGTCAGCGCTCTCAATTATCTCTTGGAGCACCCTCAAGAAGCTACAGCCCAGTCTATCCAGAAACCGGCTCCAGAAGTGCCAGCTTAGCCTGAAAGACTACCAGGGGAAGATCATTCCTGTAATCGGCAGAGGCAAGTTTCTTGTTAATTTTAAAACTTTTGAAGGCCACCTACCTCTAGTGGTAGTTAGCGGCAACCTCCCTACACTTTTGGGACTTGATTGGTTCCCCCACCTCGGCCTGGGGTTAACAGGAGTCCATGCGGTCTCAACCTCTGACACTGACTCCCTATTCGCTGAATACTCAGACGTATTCAGCAATGAGCTGGGGTGTTATAACGGTACCCCTATCTCATTCTCAGTCGACCCCCAAGCAGTCCCAATCCGGTTGAAACCTCGTAGAGTTCCATTCGCAATTCGGCCTAAATTAGATGCAGAACTGGATAAATTATTAAAACAAGGGGTCATTGAGCCAACAGATTTCGCCAAATGGGAGACGCCCATTGTCACACCCCTCAAAAAAGACGGTAGCCTGAGAATTTGCTCGGACTATAAAACCACAATTAATAAGTTTTTACAAGTTAGTGCTTACCCAGTGCCCGTCATTCAGCATTTATTACACACTTTTGAACCTGGCAGCATTTTTGCCAAATTGGACATGTCTCAAGTGTATCAACAGTTCCCTGTTGACAACCAAACAGCGGAACTCCAGACCATTGTCACACACAGGGGTGCTTTCCGGTGCAAGCGTCTCCAATTTGGCGTAAGTGTTGCCCCGGGCATTTTTCAATCCCTCATGGAGCGGATTTTGCAGGGCCTCCCTGGAGTAGTACCCTACTTCGACGACATCTTAGTCTCGGCCAGGGACAGACCCCAACTCTTCCAGAGAGTTCGAGCAGTGTTAGAGAGGTTCAGACAGCATGGCCTCAAATTAAAAAAAGAAAAATGTGCCATTGCCACTAGACAGGTGGACTTTCTGGGTTATAAAATTGACGCCTCAGGCATTCACCCCCTGGAGTCCAAGGTTAAGGCAATTCACGAGGCACCCACTCCAACCTCCAAAGCGGAACTGCAGGCCTTCTTGGGGCTATTGAATTTTTACGCATCTTTCCTGCCCCATAAAGCATCTGTGGCGGAACCCCTGCACAGACTTTTGGATAAAAAATCGCCTTGGCATTGGGGACACAAGGAAGACTCCGCTTTTCGCGCAGTCAAATCACTACTCACGTCGGAGGCGGTCCTTATTCAGTTTGACCCCAACCTCCCATTAGTGCTAGCAGCGGACGCATCCCCTTTTGGAATTGGGGCAGTGTTAAGCCACAGGCTCCCCAATGGCTCCGAGGCACCCATCGCTTTTTTTTCCAGGACGCTCTCTGCAACAGAGCGCAATTATAGCCAAATCGATAAGGAAGCTTTAGCAGCTGTCGCAGCAGTGAAGAAATTTCATGAATTTCTTTTTGGCCACTTCTTCGAGCTGGTCACAGATCATAAGCCTCTCCTGGGTCTACTAGCAGATGACAAACAGACTCCTCAAGTCCTGTCTCCTAGAATGACGAGGTGGACTCTTTTCCTAGCAGCATACTCATATAGACTCATACACCGTCCAGGTAAAACATTGTCCCACGCAGACGCCCTCAGCCGCTGCCCCCTGCCTGCTCCAGCTGAGGATCCGGCCCCGGTCCATGCTATCTTTGAGGTCACTCAACTGGACCTCCCCATCACTGCCCTTGACATTGCCGCCAAATCCAAGGCAGACAAAACGATCGCCCAGGTACTGGACTGGGTGAGGAGGGGGTGGCCGGGCAGTGATGTTGAAACCAAATTCACGCCTTTTAAGACCCGCCTACAGGAGTTATCCAGTTTGCAGGGCTGTTTGCTGTGGGGCACACGAGTGGTCATCCCGACCTCACTGCGTACCCGAGTTTTGGAGGCGTTGCATGAGGGCCACCCTGGCATCATCAGGATGAAGGCATTAGCACGCAGCTACGTATGGTGGCCTGGCCTCGACGAGGACATCATCAGATGAGTAAGCTCCTGCCATCCCTGCCAGGAATCTCGTCCATCCCCTCCAATTGCCACCCCCACTAAGTGGGAAAGCGCCAGCGCACCTTGGTCCAGGATTCACATCAACCTAGCGGGCCCGATCCACGGCAAAATGTTCCTGGTGGTCGTGGACTCTTACTCTAAATGGATTGACGCGGCGCAACTATCCACAACCACCACGCAAGCGGTTACCAAGGTATTGACTCGCCTGTTCGTAACACACGGGCTACCAGACTCTATAGTTTCCGACAATGGCCCCCAGTTCGCATCGGCCGAGTTCAGTCGCTTCGCTGCCAATCTGGGCATCCGCCACATCTTCACGGCTCCCTTTCATCCGGCCAGCAACGGATTGGCAGAAAGAGCCGTTAGGACCACTAAAGAAGCTCTAGCTAGGTTCAGCAAGGAAGACTGGCACCACAGACTCTCCCGTTTCTTGCTGAGCCAGCACTCAACCCCGTGCACAGTCACTAATAAGTCCCCGGCTGAACTCCTGATGGGTAGACGCCTGCGGACTGTATTGGACAGGCTTCACCCACATTACTGCCCTGACTCTCCCCTCGCTTCCACATCGGAGGTTAGGCATTTTGTCTTACAGGAAACGGTGTTCACGAGGAACTTCGCTGGAGACCCCTTGTGGATCCCGGGCGAGATCGTGGCCATCACCGGACCCAGGTCATATCGAGTCAGACTGGAGGATGGCCAAATCTGGAGAAGGCACCTGGATCAGCTGCGGAGGCGCCAAGGCACTCTCGTCAGCAGTGACTCATGGCTGCAGACCGGTGCGAGGCTACAGCATCTACCCCACAGCAGCACCAATTCCGGTGACCTGTTTACACCTGCGGCAGAGCCGGAAAGCCCGAACTCGAACCGTGACCACCAGACGGTTGACCAGTCCGGACCAGTCAACGGGAGCACATCCCCAGTGACCAGCCCTACGAGTCCCGAACCAGCACTGACCAAGGAACGCGTTCGTGACACCCCACCGGTCCGACCTTCCCCTGCAGACTCTGAACTACCAGACAATTCACCAGAGTTGCGCCGTTCTGGGCGCCAACATAAGCCTCCCACGTACCTTAAAGACTATGCGTGTTCGCATCTGGGGGGAAGGGGTGTTATGTCCCTGGAACTTAAAGAAGTTCCCACCCAGGTCCGTCCTGCGCTGCGGGGGCGGTTGCCCCCTCTCATTGGCTGGTTCTCCCCAGCAGCCAGCTATAAAAGCAGGCTGCGGGGTCCAACCAGTCGCTGATCGCTGCGAGCCAGTTCCAGGCTTGGCTAGCACGTTCAGTCCTTTATTACTCTAATAAAGTATTGTTGCACCCATGCCCTGGTTCAGCCTCTCATTTTCTGAACTTAACAGGTCTCCTACTTGGGTGGGAGTGGGGGGGTTGGACTAGATGACCTATAATGTTCCTTCCAACTCTGTTAATCTAATCAAGCCTTTTCAAGTTATTGCCTGAATTGATATGCAGAGTTGGCAACTGACATTGCACTATCTGGTCTCTGGGTGTGTGACTGTGTTACAAGGCAGTATTGCTAGAGTTCCTGGTTTTAAACTAGAGGGTTTTGCCCCCCCCCCCAAGATATTGGCATCTCCACATCATTATTTTCTTCCTTTGACACTCTTACAAACATGTACCATGCTTTAAACACTGGACACATGTACCATGAGCCAGTCAGTATTTCATCCAGATGACCAACAGGGAAAGAAAAGGCATAACATTCAGTCAATGCTCTTCCCCAAACTACCACCAGCCTTAAACCTATAAAAATCCCCTCACCTTACTTCCCACAAAAAAAGGGATAACATGAACTACCCCACCCATGCCCCGTGCCTGTTTGTTTGTTGTTCAAATGTCTTCTTTTCCCAGGAGAGGACAACCATGAGCTTCCATGATGTCCTCTTTGATTCATGGTTGGCTCTGGGATAGAAAGATGTGGTTAGACCCTTATCTCTTCCACATTCTATGGCACTGACCAAATGGCATTGGTTCATCTGCTTTTAGATGAGTTTTCTCTGGAGCAAAATCTGCAGCAAAAATAAGACATTTCAAACCAACACATACAGAGCCAAGCAAATGGAGTCAATTTTTCAAACTTCCTGACTTGTGAGATTAGACAGTCCAGAGATGATTCTGAACAGCAACAAAACCCTCCTGTAGATGTGTCCTAAGATGCACCTTCCAAGCCCTGTGAGAAGAAAACAGCATCAGCAGGATGTGTTTATTGGACCAGTTGTGCTTGATGACAACTGATGATCTCTTTGATTGCACAATCTGAATTGCACTAATCAGTTCTATGTAAAATCCATGATGTAATCTTCTTTCCCTATTCTTCCCAAAGATTAGGACATGCTTTTATTCTGTTTACCAGAGAATTAGTTAAGAAACCGTAATAAGGCCAGTTTTTGCAGTCTCCTTTATTCCTCTCTGTGGTGAAAGTATAGATGTGAAAGATGAAAATAAACTTTAAATAAATAATTAAAAAGTTACATATTTTGACTAAATATTATAGGATTTCACATCTCTTTAAAAAGTGGAACATATTGCTGAAATCCAGATTTTCTCTTCTTTGTACTTGTAAAGCTGTATGATTTTGTTTTATTTGCAACTGGTAGAAATACAGATATTTACAAAGTTTATTGTCTTTTGCTTTAATTAGTGAATGAAGAAAAAAATATTTTCATTTTAGGAGAGCATACAACAGCAATACTCCTCTCCTGTCCAATTCCATCTTTATTGAATTATTACATCATAAATACATTTAATATGGACAGTATTTCATGCATCAATATATAGAAAATGTATATTATTGGCCCAAACCTTTATAAAAGATCTTTGGTATCTAAGTATACTTTCTACCAAAATGTCAATAGACATATATGTCTCTCTGAGTAATACATGAGATTGCATTATAATAGCCTTGTAAATATTGGGCTATCAAACTACAAAGAGAATACAAATTTGTGTGTGTGTGTGTGTGTGTGTGTGTGTGTGTGTGTTAGCAGACTTACTTAACATAAGCAATTTAACAAGGGCCAAATTAAAACTTTCCGTTTTTGTTAAATGTGCATATTATGTATTCATGAAGATCTCTCTCTCTCTCTCTCTCTCTCTCTCTCTCTCTCTCTCTCTCTCTC
>NW_020769310.1:8500575-8519237 GCF_900518735.1 Pseudonaja textilis | reverse complement strand
CTCTCTCTCTCTCTCTCTCTCTCTCTCTCTCTCTCTCTCTCTCTCTCCACACACACATATATACACACACACACACACACACACAAGTTTCCCTTCAATCATAAAAGCACTGTCTGCTTCAGAGCATTAAAATTTGGTCTCTTGTGCTATCATGATAAAATTAATCATGTCTCTTTCAAATTCGAGGGCATTTCCTCATGGCTGAATTAAGGTGTTAACCACTCATCCTTTAGTCAACAGAAGCAGGAGTAGGATGTGATTTCAAAGAAGGCAAATGCATTTTTAAGCCATATCAACAGAAGCATAACTGCCAAATCATTGGGAGGGGTAATTTTGCTCAAAACCTACCTTGGATACTGTGTCCGGTCTGGGTACAGAGCTTTAAGAAGGATTCAGGAAAAGTGGAGAAGATTTGGAGAGGGGCAATAAGAGGAGTAGAAACAAAGTTTTATGAAAATAAAGTACATTTAGTCTGAAGGGAAGATGGAGTAGCTCTCTTCAAATTACTGAAATGATGTCATTTAAAAAAAAGAGGTTCACTCCATTCTTTCACATTCCAGAATATAAATTATGGAATAAGGAATCTATATATTATTAAAACTCTAATCGTTATGACTTTCAACTAGGTGAAACGGTGTATCTTAGAGCAACATTTTTTTGAAACAAAGTATCTCAAATGCTTTAACTTACAGAATGTGCCCCAAATCCATGGTACATAACTCCCAAGGGGATGCAATTTGAGAAAGCTGTGGCTATTTCAGTGCTATTGACTACTCCTGTGGTCACGTGATCTTCATCTTCAATGTTCCATGACAGTTTCCCAGCCAGTCTTGCAATCCCTTGCACTCTCCCCAACCTAGCAGCAGTCACTGATGAAAAACAAAGCAAAGCAAAGGGAAAGAAGGAATGCTCCCTGCCAGATTTCCAGAAGAAAACCCATTGAGGAAGCTAGCAGGAAGTGGGGAGTTGCTCCTGCTCCCACTGCTTTTTGGGCTGCCTTTGGTCATTCTGTTCCTCTGTTTAGGTAAGGAAATATCTCTGAAACCATGACCCGACGGGACACAGGTTACCTAGTTTAATTTAAAGAAAGGCAGAGTCCAGCTGACCCCTTTTAAAGAGCTTCTCAACACTTTAAAAAAACTTTTCATATTCAAAGCATTTTGATAGGGCAACAAATCACCCAGAAAAAAATATATGTGTATTTTAAGTGATACCAAGACAGCTATCTGTCTAGAATGTTTTTATTTATAAAATAAATAAATAATAAATACATGTGCTACAAAAAGGGGTTGGTTTCGAGGACCTCAATGCCTGTTTTTTATACGTGTTGAAGAAGATTAATGAAATCATTTAATAATTCAAGCGATGTTATTACTAGGCTGAGAATGGTGTTTATGCTTCACCATTTTATAATTTTTTTGTGGTTTAAAATTAACTCCCCAAACTCAATGTGTCAACTTCTCTACTGGCTGCTTGAAATTACAGCTGGGGCCATGTCACTCCCCCACCCTTACAGGCACATCTGGAAGCAGCAGTCATTGTTGAAGCATTCCAGAAATATCTTATTTCCCAACACTTCTATCCGTGCACAAGGAAAGGGTGCTTTTTAAATAACCACCACCACCACCACCACCACCACGTTTTTGAAGAATGTTATTTCCATTCCATTCTTCGTGGTTTCACACAGGCCTTTCAAAGCCAGGCTATCAAAGTTAGAAGATGCTTTATGACCTCTAAGAATGGATGCAGCCTAGCTTGTTTTCATGGATGGTTTACTTTAGGAACAAGAAAGGAGAATATCAAAGCCTTGGTCTTTCCCAGTTTTTCCAGATTTCTTTTAAACTGACCCCTTTAAACAGACCACTTGTACGTAAAGTAGAAATTCTCAGGGCTAGAATTCTGGAAAATCTTGGCTCCTAAATCTACGTGTTAGAATGAACATCTGGGGAACCACAACGAATCATTTTAGCACCACAAATTGTACTGCTCTCCCCAATAGCTGTCAAACTTGATTAATCTAGCGAAGCATTTCATTCCTTGGCTCGGATTTTGTAAAATAATTGCTATCTCAAATATTATTCTTTTTTTTTCCTTTTGTAATTCCCTCCTGCCTTGCTTGATGACCTTGCTATCGAGGCAAGAGCCTTGAGTGAGAGGAGAAGAGAATTCCCAAGGCCAGCTTCTTCAGAGCCCAGATCATGTCTGGATTTTCTCATTCCCTCTCCTGCCAAACAATCAGACCCAGAGCCAGAAGTGGACAAGATCCAGCTGCTGTAAACTTCTTGGATGAACCAATTTGTGTGCCTTGTGGTGGAGAGAAGAAGTGCTGTTTAACTGAGGAAAAGGCAACGCAAAGAGAGCTATTGGAGAGGCTGAATTGCCTTGCTTTGGGCCAGATGTCCAGGAAGTGCATTGGAGTAACCCCCCGGAGTTTCCTGTCTAAAATATAAGGTAATTCTCAATTTACAACCAGAAGTGGTATTCAGCAGGTTCTGATCAGTTCTGGAGAACCAGTAGCGGAAATTTTGAGTAGTTCAGAGAACCAGTGGTAACCTTCCCCCAGGACTGGGGAGGGAATGGAGATTTTACAGTATCCTTCCCCTGCCACGCCCACCAAGCCACACCTACCAAGCCATGCCACGCCCACCAAGTCAGTAAAAAAATTTGAATCCCACCACTGCTTACAACCATTGGAGTAAACGACCGTTCAAAGTTACGATGGTGCTGAAAAAATGATTTATGATTGGTCCTTGTATTTATGACTGTCACAGCATCCCCACAGTCATGTGATCAAAATTGTGACTCTTGGCAACCAGCGTGTATGTGTAATAGTTGCAGCATCCTGCTGCAACTGTTGAGGGTTGCTGTCTTTTATGGGGGAAGGGTGTGTTGGAGTAGAAAAATTATACAAAATTATATAAAATGCTCAGTTATCAAATGTGGTCTTAAATATACCTTGGCCCTGAAGGGCTTTCTGTTCTGTATTAGCATACTCCAAACCCTGAATCCTGATTGGTCCACACGGACCGCAACCTGATTGGACAACTGAACGGCCGTGATTGGCGTGCTAAGAATCTACCGCGATTGGCTGAGCCGATCGCAGGAGATTCAAAGCCCTGTCATTGGCCGCCGCGCCGCGAACAGCTCCTATACGAAGGGCTGCCACAAAGCGCAGGTCTTGTACAGAACTGTATACTGAATAAAGAGCTGAATGTTCACTTTTGGTCTCGCATCTCTATGGGGACCGATCTACCCGATCTAACACTTTCAGCGCCTTGAATTGCCCACAGAGGTTGACTGTGAGTATTAAACTATTATATCCAGGGGTGGGGCTGGTGGGGGTTCGCAAGGGTTCGGAAGAGCCCCTAGCTAAGATTCTGTGCAGTTTGTGGGAACCCCCAAATCCCACTCTTGGCTGGCCCTGCCCACCCCTTCCAGCCCAGGAATCCTCATGCGGCCCGTTTTGGATGCAGGTAAGTGCAGGGCGCGCGTGGAGGCTCAGGGAGGCTGAAAAACAGGCCTCCTGGAAGTTCAGGAAGGCTGGAAATGGGCCCGTTTCTGGTTTCCAGAGACCCCCCAGAGCCCGGGGAGGCTGATATTGCCCTCCTGGAGGCTCAAGGAAAGCAAAAATGGCCTCTCCGCCATGATGCAGGAGGCCAACTAGGCCATGCCCACCACAGCCATGCTCACCCAGCAACTGAACTTCAATTTTTGAAGCCCAACCCGGATTATATACAAATTATTTATTAATCTAGGACAGGGGCCCCCAATTTGTGGGCTGCAACCGACTATGGAGCCGTGGCTTGTTGGGCACAAGGCTGCGTGAGAGGCTGGCCAGTACATGCCCATGCATGCGCATGTGCACCCCCCCCCCACTCATGCTAGCATTGCTACTGACGGCCTCATTTGCATCGAGTGTGCACACAGCCCCATTCACACATGCACACATAAAGGCACCTGCCCCTCCACCCCTTCTGGATTGGGCAGCCAATCCAGAAAGGTTGGGGAACTCCGATCTAGGGGGAAGAGGTTGATGGACCAACATGAGACAACTTGTCAGTCAAAAATTGCATTGTCAAGACTACTTTGCTTGTATTATTTTGCAGATGACTGTTGATATTTTAATTTGCCTTTTCTGAAGGGCAGCCCAAGGCTCTTGTTTGTTTGGCTTGCCAAAAAGAAAATTGCTTGCCATTGAATGCCCTACATCAATCAGTTGGGTCTGCTTATTTCAGTTACCTCACATGTCCCCTCCCTGCCACTCCTAGATGGCTTAGGGTTAAAGTAAGGAGTACTGTATTGTTCAGTGGTTGACAGTTTCCTCTTCAAATTTATGTGCTCAGCTCAAAATCACAACAAAGCTATTGCACCAATCAATTATGTTTGCTATTGGTAAAAACTTTTCAGACATGAAATTTTTAAACTAGCGGTAAGGAACAAGAAGCCAACCTAGCCTAAATCTGATTTCCAGACATATTGCCATGTTTAAAGGGGATCTAGTCAATCAACATCTAACGTCTGAAAAGCCACAGAGAGGCCATTGTTAATAGTCAGGAAGGAAGGAAGGAAGGAAGGAAGGAAGGAAGGAAGGAAGGAAGGAAGGAAGGAAGATTTCCAATACATCCTGCCAGCTTCCCACAAGGAAACTCAATGGGGAAGACAGCAGGAAATCAAAAGTTGACTCCCCATTGCTTTTTTTTGTCCATCTACTGCTATTCTGTTTCTCTGCTTAGTAAGAAAGTATTTCTGAAATGATGCCCCAAGGGAACAAGGATTGTCTAATATTTTTTTTATATATAAAATTAGAATGATTCTAATAAAGGAGAATATTTTTAGCCCAGGGATCAATGTACTGGTTAATGGTTGGGCTGTTTACTGGTGGCTCTTTAGCAGTTTCTGGATTGGAGTATTCCTCACTTGATTGTTGGTCTGAAGTTTACCTTGGAGTTCATTTATGCTGGTCTGAGTGCTGATTACTGGTGGAGAGGTGCTGGAGTCTTTTTTCTCTTTTGGGCTAGTTGATTGTTTCTTTTGCATAGTCTATAGATGTTGTTAATATCTACCATACTGTAGGTCTCTATTGATGGCTGATTTGTCAGAGTGCCAGGCTTCTAGAAATTCCCTGGCAGAGAACAACAAGGACCCCTCATTAGAATGATCCTATATTGTCCCACCTATATGGCAGCATTGAGCCAACCTGATTGATTGATTGATTGATTGATTGAGCTATCCAGTTGTTTTTGACTCCTAGTAATCATAGGTAGAGTTTTTTTCCATGAAAATCTGTCCTTCAGGTTTTTCCACAGTTTCAGACACCACTTACCAAATCCATCCACCACTGATACCAAAAGGCTACTGTAAGTGGGTTTGATCAGGGTAGGCAGGGCTTGGAGTTCATAGGAAAAAGTGGAGATGTAGACCAGACCAGGAAATCTATTCTTCTCTCTTATGTTCTCTCAATCTCATTTCTGCCCCTCACAAATACAAGAATATATTATTTTCTTGTTTTCAATGTTTCATTTTCCTGTATGTTCAATTTTGATTGCCTCTCTTCAGTTTACTCACTGTAATCTGCTCCCTCTTTGTTCTTTCATGATAGACATATGTCTGCAATTGTCTTGACTTGCTATTGTTCTCCAGAAACAGGAGTCTTTCTATCTCTGATTCAAGAAAGAACAAGAACCACCATAACTAAGGAACTGTTGCTATAATATCTACTATACTTTTGATCTAATTTTCCTTTTAATGAAAAATGGATTCTAGATTACCTAATTTAACAATGCATTGTATAAAAAGTATTTCCTTTTGTCTTCTTTAAAATATCCCCCACTCATTGGAAGGTCCCAAGGAGCAATACTATTTAACAGGAAAAATATCTCTTTCAGTCTAAATTTTCCATATCATGTGTAATATTTTAAACCTCTCTATGAAATTCCTCCTTCCTCAGCACATTCAAAACTAAAAAAATGGACATCATTATTTAGGTGAAATAATGATTAGTAAACTCCCAAAGGTAGAAACATCATTATTTAGGTGAAATAATGGGAGTTTACTAAATTTTGTTTCCTTTCCTTTCTTGTCTTAAACTTTTTCCAACTCTATGTTACCTCTTTTTTTTAGGTGTGGCAGCTGGGGCTGTACAAAGGAATCCAAGCATGACCACTTCATAAATGTCTAGTAGCATTGTATTGGCAGGATAATTTTCAATTTTCTTCCAAATAATACCTAAAATGAAGCTTGCTTCTTTCTCTCCATGATATCTGTATTTAATTGATCCCAAGGTCCAGATCCTGGCAACTAGTCACTGACAACTAAGTCCAGGATTCAGTTGGTGTGTTGAATCACCAACTCAAAAGCCAGCATACAAAGAATGGAAAGAACATGTAGTGATTTTATAAGGTTTAATGTAAGTCAAGAACTTGCTGATACAGTGTCTGAAATAAAATAAGTGATAATTAGCTAATATGCAGCATATGTACTAGAATGCCATTATCACTACCCTCCTCTTTTGGCCACTTATTTCAGAGCAGGTTTCTCATCTTTAAGAATGTGGATCTATTTATTTTATCCCAGAGAAATGGAAGAAATCACAGACCAACAAGGCTAAATAAGAACATAAATGTGTCAGACATTTTTATTGATTGATTGATAGGCTGTTCATTTTATTTCGTGTATTAGAATTTAACATAATAATTGGAACCTCACAGTGGCCTTGAGTATTTTCTGTCTTCTCTTTCCAACGGCCATTTCTCTTCCATATCCTAAATTATACCCACCTCAAATTTCTATTTATCAACAGATTTCCAGCCTCCTGTCCAAACCAACCAAACAGATGTACTATTTTTTTTTAAAAAAAAGTATCAATGGGTATCAATGATTTAAAATAGTTTTTTTGTCATAACTCTATCAAAGGTATTTAAAACATCAGAATATTGATACAATATTCTGATTGTGAGATAACTTATCAAGATTCTGCTTTGTTCTTTCCTTTCATTGAGTTCAAACATTTCTTCAAATACAGTATTATGGCCTATTGTGTGTCTTCCCCACTTTCCTTCTCTGTTCTGTGGAAAGTAAATTTTATTTTCTCATGCATATACTGTATAACTTTATCCCATGGGTACATTCTATACTTTATACATAAAACCAGGCTTCACTCTGCAAATCTATAGCTTTAAGCAACATCTCTCTTCCCGCAATTTACTTAAAATAATGAGGATTGATGACCTTAAGCTCTGTAGGCTAAATTCCAACCTCAAATACATACAAATGACGTAAATGGAGTTATTTAAAGTAACTGAGGGCAACAAGTGGCCCCAACTCAGACTCTTCTCTTTAAAATGATTGCAGAGGTCGCTATTATCTTATCATCAACAGGCCAGCCAACAGGCATAATGAGGAATCTGTGGCTCCTTCAAAATTTAAAAATTTAGGAGTCATTGAACAAGGCAAGAAGAGAAAATGTCACTTAATTATAGCAGAATAGCTTGTGATGGAAAGCTCCTTCATCTGTTCAGTGACTTTTTTTAAGGAAAAAAAAAAAGAAAATAATTCTTGGAATATAATATGGCCCCTGAGAAATACGAACATCCATATGCAAGTATGAAAGAGCCTTATAGACAATATTATTTTGTCCCAAAGAAAACAACATAATTTTATATCACGCACACAAAAAATTGATTAATCAGTTTAGACTGGACAGAAAACACAGAGTTTCTGACAATTGACATTCCTGCACAGCTTGCTTGAGTTGGGCAATAAAAACCCGGGGTTACAAAAAATCTTAAAGAAACAATTCCTAGTTTTAGAGCGTATAATCCTGCTTTTCTCCCCAATTAAAATTCCTCTGCGGAACAAAAGCTTAACCAGTTCATCAAATAAAGTAACTACGTGAAGTGTTCCATGTACTATTATTAAAATCAGTGTGTCTTGCATTTTGCGGGAAGCATACAAAAACTTCCAGTTGACTGAACTGCAAAATATTATCGCAGATAAAGTAAAAATTTGCTTTCTGCTCACATCATCTTTTAAAATTCCTTTAAGGGTGAATTGAATGTAGCAGAGGCAAATACAGGTTAAAGGATGGAGCCATTATGCCTGAACTTCAATGAGGATTTATTTTCATATTTTATTTTCCCTTTTCATGAAAATAAAAATATGCATCTGAGTAAATGAACCAACCAAAGACATAACACAAAATCAATGTTTTCTTGGGGATATTACAAAACATGAGCATTATCAGAAAAAGGAATTTTCTAGCTGAAAAACATGAGGGCTTTTTTTTAGCTTAACCAATACATTTCTCCTCTTTGATAACAACTGAGCCATTTTAGTTTATATTATTTTTGCTGTGATGGCATGAAGACCAGATGTGAAGAGCCTATAGAAATTGTTGAATAAAGTGAAGCGAGTTGCAGAGGTTGTGACACAGGAGTCAAAGAAAGATGGCAGCTACTATACCATGTGATGGGAATTGGTTGTCAAGTTGAGTTTTTTGACTCTCTCTCCCTGGAGATACCCCATGAGTCCTGAGAAGATTCCAATTCTTGGACTTCCCTTTCAGCAGTAAGGCAGAGCAGCTACATTTGTTGTGGTGATGAGAGTTCATGAAGAGCAAAGACTCTGGAGCAACCCTCTAGGGTGGCAGTCATCATTCGTCCTAACTATGGATTAGGGCTGCACCTGGACCAACAGGTAAACCAGTTGAGGAGCAGCGCAGTAGTGGGATCCTACCCAGTGGTGGGCTTCAAAAAAATTTTCTACTGGTTCTGTGGGCGTGGCTTGGTGGGTGTGGCAGGGGAAGGATATTGTAAAATCTCCAGTCAGAGGTGGTATTTTCTGGTTCTCTGAACTACTCAAAATTTCCGCTACCGGTTCTCCAGAACTGGTCAGAACCTGCTGAATAGCACTTCTGCTCCTCATCCCACTAACCTGCTTTCCAGCTCCGTTCTCCTTGGCAGGGCAACAAAAAAAGACCCAACCGATCTGAGCTGGGACTCAGGAGGCAGAAAATAGATGGGGGCAGGGCCAGTCAGAGGTGGTGTTTGCCGGTTCTCCGAACTCCTCAAAATTTCCGCTACCGATTCTCCAGAACTGGTCAGAACCTGCTGAATACCACTTTTGATCCTACCTTAGTCACTACCTGTTTGGTGGATGATTGTATGTGTGTGCACGCATGCATCCCTAACACACACACACACACACACACACACACCTAACAAGCCAATCAGCTGAGTGGATGAAGAAAGGAAAAGCTAAGAGCGAAGGAGCGGCCCTCCCGCCCATCCCCCCATACACTTTCTGGCCTTTTATCCTCTCAGCTGAATGTTGGAGGCTTTTTCCCCCCTCCTCTCAGCTGATTAGAGGCTTTTTTTTAAACTACTGGTTCAGTGATTTTTACTACCAGTTTGGCTGAACCGGTTAGGATAGCACCACCGGAGCAGCAGTAGCTAAAGCACCTCTGATTATCTATCTCAAAGGTATTTTTTCAGGAGGCAACTGAAATTTCTTGTTTTTTCTTGTGAAGACGCTTCGCTTCTCACCCAAGAAGCTTCTTCAGCTCTGACAGGATAGTGGGGGATGGAAGGATTTATGTTCATTGCAGACAGTCGGTCATTTGCATCCTTTTAGAGGATCGTTCCAAAAACTAACTGAGAATAGAACTAGTGAACATTGATAAGTGAGGATTGGTTGAGGAGCTATTTTTAGCAGGTTGGTGTAATGCAGAGGTGGCATTCAGCAGGTTCTGACCAGTTCTGAAGAACCGGTGGCGGAAATTTTGAGTAGTTCAGAGAACTGGCAAATACCACCTCTGACTGGAGATTTTGCAGTATCCTCCCTCTGCCACGCCCACCAAGCCATGCCCACAGAACCGGTAATAAAAATTTTTGAATCCCACCACTGGTGTAATGGTAAGGCATCAGGCTAGAAGTCTAATTATAGTCATGCCTTGGGCACCGCACCAGCTGGGTGACCTTGAGCCAGTCACTTTCTCTCAGCCCTATTAAGGAAGCAATGGCAAACCAGTTCTAAAAATACCCATCAAAGAAAATGGCAAACACTTGTCCAGCCAGTCTCTGAGAATTAGACCCAGTTGAACAGAAAAAGTAAAATAAAATAAAAGATATCCTTAAGATGAACTCAGTTCTTTATATATACAGTAAATACAGCTAGTCCTGGCCTTACGATTGAGCCAAAACTTTTGTTATTAAGCAAGACAGTTGTTATGTGAAGTTTGCCTCATTTTACGACCTTTCTTGCCATTGTTGTAAAGTGAATCACTGCCGTTGTTAAGTTAGCAACATGGTTGTTAAGTGAATCTGGCTCCCCCATTGATTTTGCTTGTCAGAAGGACGCAAAAGGTGATTACATGACCCTGGGACACTGTAATCGTCAAAAATATGAGTCAGTTGTCAAGCATATGAATGTTGATCATGTGACTAACAGGGATTCTTCAATGGTCATGTGAAAAATGGTCACAAGTCACTTTTTGCAGTGCCATTTTAACTTTGAATAGTCACTAAATGAATTGCTGTAAGTCGAGGACACAGAATCATGTCATTTTCTTGGCAATACTATTTACTATTGTCTTTTCCTGGGTTTTCTTTTTCTCTTTTTTAATTCACATTGTTAAAGTAAAACCTTGACATTTTTTTTAACCGTTCTTCAGTCCAAAAAGTAACCTACTCTGACCCTACTTAGGGTCTGAATTTATACAAGGTTAGCTACATACACAAGTGTTAGGAATAACCTTCAACTTGGATGGCATAGAAAAGATGAAAAAAAATTAATGGGTCGTTTTAAAAAAAGCAAAACCTGGCTATCGAGACTTCCACGACTTATCTGCAACGGGGTATTTGTGGAAAATATGAGAGGGATGGTGCTATTATACTCAAAGCTTCTTTCCAGCCATCCCAGACAGATTCCTTTCCGCTGTGAAAAGAAAATGTTGGGGAAATGGATGTGTGTTTGGCTCTAGCAAGACTGTTTCTGTGTCTTGGAAAATCTCACTGCAGGTACTGTCCATCCAGAAAGAATTGTGTAATTATTAAACACTGATGACAAGGTTTGGTTAAAAGCCCAATGGAGGACTTCGGAGACAGCGTGCTTTGATTTGGAGTGAATTACAGCCTGACTAGTTGATTTCAGACATGAGTTTTGGCTAGATTCGTGCCTCCCTCTGACTAACTTAGGAAAAACAAAAGACTTGTAGGAAGAAGTAGACAATTATGGAGAAAATAAATTCCTCAGACTGTAGAGCTGGAAAAAGCTCAGTTAGGCCATCAAGTCCAAACCTGCTCAGGGTAAGAATTCAATTATCTCTTACAGACGCTGGACTGGCACTCATGACCAGCGAACCAGAGGTGGGATTCAATATTTTTTTACTACCAGTTCTGTGGGTGTGGCTTGGTGGGCGTGGCTTGTGGGCTTGGCAAGAAAAGGAAACTGCAAAATCCCATTCTCTCCCCACCCCACTAACCTGCTTTCCAGTTCCATTCTCCTGTGCAGGGCAACAAAAGAAGACCCAGCTGGTCAGCTGAGACTCGGGAGGCAGAGAATAGATGGGGGGGCAGGGCCAGTCAGAGGTGGCAATAGCTAGTTCTCCGAACTACTCAAAATTTCCTCTACCGGTTCTCCAGAACTGGTCAGAACCTGCTGAATACCACCTCTTGCAGGGGACCCCTTGTCAACGAATGTGCAGTTTGGAACATAAGTTGTTCTCTAGACTCGTCAAACCCAAATCCTGCAATTGTTCTTCATATGTTTTTGCTTCTAGGCCTTTAATCATTTTAGTTGATCTTCTTTGCACTGTTCAATTTTCATATAAATAGCCTCCTTAACTCTCCTTGAAACCAATAATCTGCTCTGTCCAGGAGGTGAATCTGAATAGAATACACATCTTTTGAAGGGGGAAAAAAGCGCATTTGGGACAACCATGACTTGGATGGTTGAGAATCTCCATAGACATTTAGCCATATTCTTTTTAAACAGATTTCTCTAATATTCTGCTTTTTCTTCCAATCCATAACTTATTCTGAGTCTTGTATCTTTGTTGACTGAGAACAATTGCTGAGTTTTCTGCAGGTGATGCTCATTCTATGTTTGAAACATACAGAACTATCAGATTCCTGTTTAGTTGTTTTTAACCTTCAAATGGATGCACAACTCCCATCATTTGTTCTACTGAAATATGAATGTACGTCCTCCATAAGGATTTGGGTTGTCTTCAATTTGTAGTTTCTTCATTAGCCTATCGACCATCAGTTTTGAAGGTCCATCTCTTGGCTGTTTCAGGATCTACTGCTTTCAGAAAGGATGAAAGAAGACAAGCTGTTTTTGACAGACTGTAGTTGGGGAACACAAGACTTCATGGAGGGAATGGACACTGTTGTTGCCAAATTTCCAGTATTTTTGTTTGTTTGTTTCTGGGTTTTAATTACACCTTTCGGGATAATGGTTATCCAAAGTGGCTTCCAAACAATTTTAAATCAAAATACACAATAAATATTTTAAAACAAAGACATATCTAGATTTTTTTTTGGTAGGAAATTGATGCCAGTGATTGAAGGTGTCAGTGGATAAGTCCAGCTGAGCAGGATTTTATGGCTTTTGACCTCTTTCACCTCTCTGCAGGATTCTCCTGCTGAACTGTTGGAGGTAATATTTCAGAAATTCTTACTTGCTGGTTCCAAGATAGGAGACTTTCCATGGGATCAGATTTCTTTGTATGAGTGTAGATAGCTAAACTAGTACAGAATAACTGCATTGTTTTCTCCGAATGCTCTCTCTGTGCTGAAAATGTGAATTTAATTGTCACTGTAAGCTGGAGAACTTGATAGTCAGCACCATTTCTCAGCCATCACATTTTCTGAAATGACTTGCCGGCCCAAACTACAATGGGATTCTAAGTTGTTTTTAAAATGCTGCAACGTAATGTAATTTATTCTAAGGTTAAGCCTGTTTGAGCCTGGACTTGCTGATTGTATTACTTTTTTACTCTTTCTGCAGAATCAAAATGGTGGCGTTTGAAACCTGTTAGAGTTTGGGAAGGGAAACCTACTTCCAGATAGACATAAGTAATTTCGTGTTTCCTGGTGATCATCCCAGTTGCCAAGTCATGTCCGATTTTGTGACCCCATGGGTCACAGCATATCCGGAGGTCTCCCTGACCATCTCTGCCTCCCAGAGTTTGCCCAAATCATTGCATCAATGACATTTTCTAACCATCTCATCCTCTCCCAACCCCTTCTCCTTCTGCCTTCAATCTTTTTCAACATCAGGGTCTTTCTTCAATGAGTCCTCTCTTCTCATCTGGTGGCCAAAGTATTTGAGCTTCAGCTTCGGTACCAGTCCTTCCAAAGAACAATAGGGTTGATTTTCTTTAGGATTGACTGTTCTGATCCCCACCAATCCAAGGGAATCTCAAGAGTTCTCTCCAACATCACAATTTGAGAGCATCTATTCTTCAGTGCTCAGCCTTCCATATGGCCCAACTCTCACAGCCATTTGTTATTTCTGGGAAAACTGTAGCTTTGACTAAAGATCATCCTTTGCCTTCCTTAAATTAAGATGATGTCATGACAATGAAAATTTATGCTGACACCAGTGAAATAGTTAGGATCGGGGCATTATACTCTTTGGGGGTATATTTTCCCCTTCCCAAAAGGCACAATTTCTGGATCTACTTTGTTTCTGGTTATTACAGTAATTTTGTCTCTCCTCTCCTTTCTCACCATTCTCTTTTCTGTTTCCCTCATCACAGTTTCTGGGTCAGGGGTGGAATTCTACCAGTTCACACCTATTCGCTAGAACTCTAACACTCTAAGCAGTTCGGAGAACTGGTTGTTAGAAGAAATTACTGGTCTAATCCTGTAAGGAAGGCAAGAAGGAAACATTCTGGTGTCACTTACAGAAACTGTCTCTTCGTTAATCCTTATTACATTCTTGGCAGGACTAGACTTCCTGTCTCAGGAACCTCTCTGGAGTTTTTTTTCCCCCTCCTTTGCTGGTACTTTGCTTGTGTGGAGTGAGCATTCAAAGTTACAATGGCACTGAAAAAAGTGACTTATGACCATTTTTCACACTTACGACTGTTGCAGCATCCTCACAGTCATAAGAGGCCAGGCGAGAAGATACGTGCCTTGATGTGAGTGATATTGAGTTGGCCACGCCCAGCCAATAACTTGACCACCAAACCATGTCCACCCAGTCACATGACCACCAAGCCACTCCCACCACCTAAGCCACACCCACAGAACCGGTTGTTAAAAATTTGAATCCCACCCCTGATCTGGATGTATACATAAAATGCCTCTTTTCTCTTAGTAAGAAGTACAGAGAAGAGCAACCAGGATGATTAGGAGACTGGAGACCAAAACCTATGAAGAACAGTTACAGGAACTGGACCTGGCTAGTCTAGTGAAGAGAAGGACCAGGGGAGACAGGATAGCAGTCTTCCAATATTTGAGGGGCTGCCACAGAGCGGAAGGGATCAATCTATTTTCTAAAGCACCCCAAGGCCAGACAAGGAATATTGGATGGAATCTGAACAAGGAGAGATTTAACCTGGAAATAAGGAGAAACTTTCTGACAGTGAGAACAATCAACCAATGGAACAGAAGTTGCCCTCAGAAGTTGTGGGAGCACCATCACTTGATACCTTCAAGAAGAGATTGGACTGCCATTTGTCAGAAATGGTGTAGGGTCTCCCACTTGGTCGAGGGGTTGGACGAGATGACCTACAAGATCCCTTCCAACTCTGATTATCTGTTATCTCTTAGTATCATGGCCTATGCATCTGATCTATGAAAACTTACAAGATAATAAATTCATTGTTTTTTAAGACCCCCAAAGTCTCTTTTCTGCATTTTTAACTTAGACTGAGGACTGCAAGCTTAGCAGGGTGCCGTTGTCTCAACATTTTCATAACCATCAGATTGTGCAGAAGAGTATTTAATTTGAGATATTAAATAAATAGGTAATAGAAATGCCATCTCACATTTACTTATTTTTTTTAAGCTGCCATTAATAAGATTTATAGAAAGAACAAAATGTAAAAGGTAAATATTGTTGTAGACAAAACATTCCATAAATGTGAAATATTAGCATTTGCTATAGTAGAGAAGATTTTGCACAATGGCAATTCATTTGGAACAGTTTGGACCCCCAGAAAAAAAGACTATGGGGTGTCCAATAATTCTAAGAGAAAGACTATGGAAATTCACTCTGGAAAATAACTCATTAGATCAGAGGTGACCATCATATGCATCTCCTTTGACAAGTTCTGATTTCAGTTTGTTTTGGATTAGTTGGAATTACCACACTATATTTAAGGCTCAACTACACGTTATATGCAGAGGTGGTATTCAGCAGGTTCTGACCAGTGCTGGAGAACTGGTAGCGGAAATTTTGAGTAGTTTGGAGAACCGGCAAATGCCACCTCTGACTGGAGATTTTACAATATCCTTCCCCTGCCACGCCCACCAAGCCACAGCCACAGAACTGGTAGTAAAAAAATTTAAATCCCGCCACTGGTTATATGAAATTTCAAACCATTTCTTTCCAATGCTTTAAAAATACTTTTAAAAAGGAGCTAGACTCTAGTTAATACAGGTAGTTCTTGACTTACCACCACAATTGAGGTCAAAATGTATTTTGTGAATGGAGACATTTTTAAAGTGAATTTTGCCCATTTTACAAACTTCCTTGCCACCGTTGTTAAGTGAAACATTGCATTGTTAACTTGTAATGTGATTGTCACATGAATCTGCTTCCCTTGTTGACTTTGCTTGTCGGAAAGTCTCACAAGGGGATCACATGGTCACAGGACATTGCAACCAGGAGTGGGATCCCACTGGCATAACAACAACCGGTTTGGTGAGCACGCACTTTGTGCGCACTGTGCATGCAAGTAAATCAACTTCTGCAAGCGATAACCTCCTCCTGCTGACACGCGGCACTCAGCTGTGCCGCGCAAAGCAACGAAGATTGCTTTAGCAGGGAATAAAGGACAGCCTACAGTACCAATAGCAATAGCACTTAGACTTATATACTGCTTTACAGTGCTTTACAGCCCTCTCTAAGCAGTTTACAGAGTCAGCCTATGGCTCCCAACAATTTTGGGTCCGCATTTTATCCACCTCGGAAGGATGGAAGCTGAGTCAACCTTGAGCCTGGTGGGATTTGATCTGCCAAATTGCAGTGGGAGTAGCTTGCAGTACTGCACTCTAACCACTGGTAGGCCCAAACAAAGCAAAGAAGATCTTTGGAGTGAACCAGTTTGGTGTCAGCTGCTCTTTGGAGCTACCGGTTCTATAGAACTAGGCCGAACCAATAGAAAACCACCCCTGATTGCAACCGTCATAAGTATGATGACGTAGTTCCAAGTAATGAGCCCAAATCGAATCAGGACTCTGAGGCTTCAGTCAGGCTCAAGGACCTTTTATTGAGTACATCATATTGATACATAGATAGGTGAAGCTAGTTCTAAATACAGATACAGATTAACCACTGGTGGGAATCAAATTTTTTTACTACCGGTTCTGTGGGTGTGGCTTGGTGGGTGTGGCTTGGTGGGTGTGGGAGGGGAAGGATACTGCAAAATCTCTCCCCACCCCACTAACCTGCTTTCCAGCTCTGTTCTCCTGTGCAAGGCAACAAAAGAAGACCCAGCCAATCACCTGGGACTCGGGAGGCAGAGAATAGATAGGGGCGGGGCCAATCAGAGGTGGTATTTGCCAGTTCTCTGAACTACTCAAAATTTCCGCTACTGGTTCTCCAAAACCTGCTGAATACCACCTCTGAGATTAACAGAGTTGGAAGGGATCTTGTAGGTCATCTAGTCTAACCTTCCTGCCCAGCAGGCCCTACACCATTTTTGACAGATGGCAATCCAGTCTCTTCTTGAAAGCTTCCAGTGATGAAGCTCCCACAACTTCCAAAGGCAAAACTTTTCCATTGGTTGATTGCTCTGTCAGAAAGTTTCTCCTTATTTCCAGGTTGAATCTCTCCTTGTTCAGTTTCCATCCATTATTTCTTGTCTGGCCTACAGGTGCTTTGGAAAATAGCTTAACCCCTTCCTCCTTTCTGTGGCAGCCGCTCAAATATCGGAAAACTGCTATCATGTCTCCCCTGGTCCTTCTCTTCACTAGACTAGCCATGCCCAGTTCCTGTAACCATTCTTCATTTTTCCTGCACATTCGGGTAGTTAAAAGAACAGAAACTTCCCACCCCCTTAGATGTCCTAGATCAGGGGTCGCCAACCTTTTGGACCTCAGGGACCACCAAACTCATAATTTTAGATCTCAGGGACCACTAACTGATTCTGTGGGTGTGGCCTAATTTGTGGGTGTGTCTTGGTGGTCATGTGACTGGCTGGGCATGGCTTGTATGTAAACATTATAAATATTTATATAAATATTGAATGTTTTATAAAAAAAGAGCAACTTTTACCCAAAATCAGGCAAAGCAGGCAGGATCACAGAATCACAGATTCATTCAGAAGTCTATCTATCTGCCATTGGCTAACTCTGTCACATAAAATTTGCTTGCAAGCAAACTCACAAAATTAACTCACAATACACCATGCATGTAAATATTGATCTTTTTATTTTAAAAAGAGCAACTTTCACTCAAAATCAGGCAAAGCAGGCAGATTGAGTTGCTCTCAGAATCATTCAGTGATCTATCTATCTGCCATCAGCTAGCTCAGTCCCTCAAATTCGCTTGCCGTGAGTCTGCACTGAATTTGCTTGCAAGCAAACCTTCAGTCCTAAGGGAGGTTCGCTGTACTTAAAAGCAGAGCCGAAGATCTAACGACCAGGTAGAAAGCAAGAAATCCAACCATTTCCTGCTTCCTAGCTAAACTAAATCTCCCAGCACAGCAGAACAGATGATGGTCGGAAAAAGGAAAAATAGAAATTTAGCAGGCAAGTTTGCAAGGTAGGGAGTGAGTGGGCGGGGAGGATTCCCGCGGGCCATGTGGGTGGCGCAACCTTGTGTTTTTGTGCAGCCTGGATTAATTGCTTTGGAAGGGTGCTCTGGGGGTGAGATTTCTCTGCGGCCCACCAAAATTTTCTCATGGCCCACCAGTGAGCCATGGCCCACCGGTTGGCGACCGCTGTCCTAGATCACATTAACCAATCCGTCTGGTAGCAGAGCTTCCCCCTCGGTCTCAGCAGATGTTGGTTGCCATGACCTTGGTTTCACGCTGAGTTTGCTCAACGTTTTGTCTAGCAGGTTAAGGCACCACATTCCAATACCTTCTGGCTCCCTCCTCCCCACCCAAGAGTGGCAAGGTGAGAAACGAAACAAAAGTAAGCATGGCTTCTGCCCAAGTCATTTCGAAAATTAACATATGAATCTGTTGCCAGGCATCTGAATTTTGATGTGACCATGGGAATGCTGCGATGGTCATAAATATGAAAAATGGACATCAGTCCTTGTTTTCAGTGCCATGGTAACGTTGGACAGTCACTAAAGGAACTGTTGTAAGTCGAGGACTACTTGTAATGTAGGAAAGAAAAATGAAAAAAGAAAAAAAAATCTTCTTTTCTTCTTCTTCTTTTGCACCAAGACAAATTCCTCACGTGTCCAATCACACTTGGCCAATAGAGAATTCTATTCTATTCTATTCTATTCTATTCTATTCTATTCTATTCTAT
>NW_020769310.1:8486284-8500565 GCF_900518735.1 Pseudonaja textilis | reverse complement strand
ATTCTATTCTATTCTATTCTATTCTATTCTATTCTATTCTATTCTATTCTACTCTACTCTACTCTATTCTAGATAGAACATCTGGATGGCACCCACCCATCTGAAAAAGGCTGGACTAGAACTTGATTTTGTCTAATTTATTGGCAAAACAAAACAAAGCAGGGAACTTGCATGAAGTGCTTTGCATAAAGATATGGACCTGATTTCTTCATTAGTGACATTTCTGAAACAATTTTTAACACAATCCTGGAGTTTAATCAATTATTTGCTGTATCTGGTTTATGCCTTGCTGTAATGAATCTGGTTCTGGTTTTATGATTCTAATCTATGTTTGGTTGCAAGCTGATTTGAGTAATGTAAATATTCATCTCCCAGACTAAAGCTTGCTAATGTACCATTTATCGGTGCTTTTGAATACCTTGGTATTGTATTCTGCCCTCTACTGGTCTCTTCTTTTCTTGCTGTTTTAGGAGTCCAGTGTGATAGGTTTCTTTGTCTGAGACTGAGCTGGAAACAATAGAGAAGTATAGAAAAGGCAGAGAGATTTGTAAAACATCCTGGAAATATTTGGCAGTATTTTGCCCCATTTCCTGCTACTGTATATTAGCAGAACAAACCGGGTACATGATGCCGAGAGATAAAATTCTTCATTAACTAAGTCTTCTGGAATGCACAGCCTTCTGCAAACAGTGGATCACAAATAGTAGAATTCTAAATAAAACTTAGGAATTCATTAAAATCAAAAAAATTGTTCTTACACATTTTAAACAAATTCATTTAAAGGAAAGTGAGAAAATTTATTAATCAGCTACAATTTAGAAAATATAATGTCCAGACGTCTCAATTTTGTTCATGTCTCTAACTATTGCTATTGCTGTAGCTTTGGGTCATAATTTTTCAAATATTCATGCAAAAGTATAAATTGTAGATATGGTACAAAACCTTATCTTGTCAAAAAAAAGGGCAGGGGGATTTTGTTTTGTTTGGCTTTTTATATAACACTTATAAAAGGTACCTATAGATGAAATTGTTTGTAAATACTATTTCATGTTTTAGAAAAATATAATAATACACATGTTAGGAAGTATTTATTGATTAGATTAGAATAAATGGTACATTAGCAAGCCCTAGAAGATAATATTTACACTACACAGACCAACTTACAATCAAACACCAATTAGAACCATCAAATCAACAGGTTCTTTAAGCAAGGCATAAGCCAGATACAGCAAATAATTGATTAAACTCCAGGATTGTGTTAAAAATTGTTTCAGAAATATCACTCATGAAGAAATCAGGTCCATATCTTTATGCAAAGTACTTCATGCAAGTTCCCTGTTTTGTTTTGTTTTGCCAATAAATTAGACAAAATCAAGTTCTAGTCCAGCCTTTTTTAGATGGGTGGGTGCCATCCAGATGTTCTATCTAGAATAGAATAGAATTCTTTATTGGCCAAGTGTGATCGGACACACAAGGAATTTGTCTTGGTGCAAATGCTCTCAGTGTACATAAAAGAAAAGATAACATTCGTCAAGAGTCAAGAATCATAAGGTACAACACTTAATAATAGTCATAGGGTACAATAAGCAATCAAATCATACTAGGAAACAGTCAGTATAAATCGTAAGCATACAAGTGACAAAGTTACAGTCATACAATCACAAGTGGGAGGGGATGGGTGATAAGGAGTGATGAGAAGATTAATAGTAATAGTAATGCAGACTTCGTAAATAATTGGACAGTGTTGAGGAAATTATTGGTTTAGCAGAGTGATGGTGTTTGGGAAAAAACTGTCCTTGTGTATGGTTGTTCTGGTGCAGTGCTCTATAGTGTTGAAAACAGTTTATGTCCAGGATGTGAGGGGTCTATAAATATTTTCACAGCCCTCTTTTTGACTCGTGCAGTATACAGGTCCTCGATGGAAGGCAGGTTGGTAGTAATTGTTTTTTTCTGCCGTCCTAATTATCCTCTGAAGTCTGTGTCTATCCTGTTGGGTTGCAGAACCAAACCAGACAGTTACAGAGGTGCAGATGACAGACTCAATAATTCCTCTGTAGAACTGTATCAGCATTTCCTAGTTGGAATGATGTTCTACCTGGTGGTGAAAAATAAAGATGTTCCCTAAAATCTCATTGCAGCTGCTATAATCTTCACAGTCCTGATTAGAATTGCCAAATCTCTAGCTTCTAGGCTCCAATTTTGGGGTGATTATTGTGGCCTCTTGTTTCTTTAAACTTGTGGTAGGTCACTGCCAGGGGCAAGTAGACCTTGTTATTTAAAAAAAAAATTAATTGTGTTTCCCAGAAATGGTATCATGTACTATTTTTATACACCTCCCTTTCCCAACTTGGTATCCTCCGGATATGTTGGTCTCCTATTCCCCTCCAGACATTGACATTAATGGTAGCCTGGTGCTTCAGCTTGTGCCAAGAAACTTGTGGTCTTCCTGCAAGTCAAGAGCGATGGTTTCCTGAAACAAAGTCCACACAGAGGATGAATCCTCTGTGAATCATATCTGGTATGTGTTGGAGCAATGAATCATATCTGGTATGTGTTGGAGCAATGTCCTTATTAGACTCTCAATGGTTATAAAAGCATGTAAACCTTTGGTATCGTTTTCTATGCCGATTTAAGGATAGAAACTTAATAACCTTGGGGCAGGATTTATGAAAACGTAAGTCATCCTGATGGACATTTATAGCAATAATTAAATAGGAAGTTAATTTTTGAATTCTGGAATTTCAGGAGCTTTTATTACTCAGGTTATCATTCTTTTGTTCTGAGAGTGATTGGTGAGACTGGTTAAAATTGGGGCTTGAACTGGCATCCTTCAGTCTCAAGAAACTGTGATATCGTGCTATGAAACTGGTAACTGCCACCTCCCATGTTGTTTCAATGCTGTATGCAAAGCTGGGGTGTCCTCTCCAGAGCACGAGGCCTGGGTAATTTAATATGGAGGATAAACTGTTACTCAAGCGGCAGATTCACCCCTCTCCACCTCACTGAAATAGTCTAATGGAATGGCAGAGCCAATACGATGAGTTTCAGCTGCATCGCAGGAGTTACCAGAACGTGATTGTACACAGTCAGGACTCTGGCTCTGGATTTTGCTTCGAGGTTGACTCCTGAAGCCTTTTCCAATAATAGATATAGCCACAAGGCAGTGGAGGTTTGAAATCAGAGTTTCTCTTCTCCTAGAAGATGGTTCTACCGTTTTATCTGCCGTTGGGGCATAAAGCCCTCTTCCGTCTTCAAACCTTTGACGATCTTCTCCTGTAACCCTGGAAAGGGGCCCTTACGAGGTGCTACCAAGGGGACTTGGTACCAAGATATTTACTGGTTTTATTCCTACATACAGGTAGGTTACAGAAACTGATAATGAAGAAATGCTTCATTAATCTGCAAGATCCTTGGATTTCTGGAAGTTTTTTTTTTTTTTTTTGAGGTGGATATGCTATTTATATCTACTTTAAAAAGTAAAATTTTCTTAAACTTCTGAAATGAATGGTCAACAATCATTAGACGCCATCCGCTCTGCCATGGAAATTCACAGGCCAGTCACATAATTATTGGGAAGAGAAAATGAAGGGAAATCCCTATGAACCCCAGTTTGAATTTCTGAAAAGAAAGCAGACTATAAATATAATAAATTCTTTTTTTTTTTCATTCATAGCCACTGAAGAAAGATAGATTTTGAATTAGTGGTGGAATAAGTGAAGGCTGGGTATGAACTAATGCACTGAAAAATATATAGACAAGAACGAGATGTTACTTGTTGTTATAAATGCCACTTGTTCAAAGCCTAGGTATGCTCAGAATCTGATTTTGTTCTTGGACAATTTGGTGGAAGTCTAGCCATATCAGTTACTTTCAAATCACATCAGAGTTGAATCCAAAACCAAAAATTGATATGGAATGCAGCTTTCCAGTTTATTCCAATCTCTTTAGATTTTATCATTCCACAAATTGTTTGCCAGCCTTGCCTGAAAATACTACCCCTTAAGGCATCAGAATCACCAAGCCAGAGGTGGCTTGCCTTTGCTACTGTCAGACTGGCCACAGCTTGCTCTCTAGGAAAGAACAACCCTTGACTCCAAAGGTGTTATAGAGAAAGTACTTTTACTAGAGATGCTGAGTGCAGCGTGAGTGAGGCAAGCTCTGGAAAAACCCGCGCAAAAATCATATATTGAAAGCAACCACCCCAATGTCCAAAACCCTTGCCCTTGTGAGAGTAGTCCAATCATGCTCCGTTCTGATGTTTTGGGAACCCGATGCCTCAGGCGCCACTGTAAATTCCTTTCCTGGGGTTGGTGTCCTTGAAAGAAGGAAGGTGACTCTGTTTGGCACCTCTGGCTCCTGTTAGTGTCCATCCTCCCAAATTCTCACAGCCTTCTTTCACATCCCAGCAGTCTTTCCCACCCAAATGCCCCTCCCTCTTAGTTATGGCAGTTCCTAGCAAGTTTCAAAGAAAGTGAAGATAGGCATCTGGCAGCTGCACTACTTAAACTTGAAAGAACACTTAAGAGTGCATTTCCCACTACTTTTGTATTATACTGTAAGAGCCTCAAGAATTGGTCTTTTAAGAGTATTCTCCCTCAAAGATGGAAATCCAATAAAAGGACCTAGATCAGCCAGCCTTCTGCTTAGGGGGCTCAGAAGTCCTTCGCACTGTGCTAAGGCAATTGCTCCAACCAGCATTTTCTATAGAGCTCTGTCCAGGGTCCTGATGTGAGTTTGTCCTGTGAAAAAGCAAGACCTCACTTAGTTTCCCCTCAGCTTTGACTTGTAATGGGACAGGACTGAACTGTATTTGTTATTCAAACTGTGGTTTCTTATTGGTTGCTGGTCCTTATTTAAAACCCATTTGATTAGGGCAGGCGTCTTCACACTTGACAGCTTTAAGATTTGTGGACTTCAACTCCCAGAATTCCTCCTCCAGTCATGTTAGCTCAGGATTTCTGGGAGTTGAAGTCTACAAGTCTTAAACTTGCCAAGTTTAAGTTTGAAGACCCTTGGATTAGAGCAAAGCGGGTGTTTTTTGTCTTCTTGAAACATGGTCTGAAGTTTAGTGATGTTTCAAGGAGGATAAACATTTTTTCAATCAATAAATATTGTGCTCCATTTTAATGTCCTTCTATGGACACTAAAGAAAACAGAGGCAGGAATATCATCTCTGCATTTGGCAGGTGATATTAAGGTGCTGGATGGCAAAATGGCTAAGATTGTCATCTGATCAGGAAATGATATCTTAATCATCCTGTTGCTTTTCGGGCTTCACCTCTGGATACTTGAATAACACTCTTTCTGTAACAGAATAACAGAAGAGTTGGAAGGGATTTTTGAGGTCTTCATCCAATCACTTGTTCAAGAAGGAAATCCTATCCCATTTACGATAAGTGGTTGTCCAATCTCTTCTTAAAAGGTGCTCCTGGGTTAGAGCACCCACAGATTCTGGAAGGAAGTTGTAGAATCCTCTAATCCATCGGATTGTGTTGCAAATCATGTGGTCTAAATAGAGGTAGAGTTTGGCATTGTCTAGTCTAACTAAAGTAGAGTTTGACATTTTGGTTAGTTAGTTAGATGTCATCTGGAGATTATATAGAAAATGCCACTTTGACCTTTTTCCCAGTGGTAGTGTTTCCAAGAACAATCTTAGATCAGGAAGCCTTGCTCACGGTCACACACAACTCCCAGTTGGATTGCTGCAATGTGCTCTACTTGGGGCCAACCTTGAAGATCGCCCCAAAATTATGATCCCATATGTGCAGTTCTGGTTGCATGTGTAGATCATATTGTATCAGTGCACTGGCTTTCAACTTCTTTCCAGGTCTAATTCATTTCTTAAAAAGCTTTGAATGGCATAAGATCAGGTTATTTACACCTCTCCCCAAGATTGTCAGCTCTTTCCACCTGATCAAATACAGTGGACATATTGGAAGTCCCTTCCCTTAAATGGAATTCTTGGTAGACCACAGATTAAACATGAACCAACAATATGCCACAGTGGGCAGAAGAGCAATTCCAGTTTTGGACTGCATCAACAGAGGTATAGTCAAGACCACAAGAAATGATAGGACCACTCTATGTTGAACTGGTGAGACCACATTTGAAATACTGTGTCTGGTTCTGGTTGCCACCACACAAAAAGGAAACCAAGGAACTAGAACCAGTGTAGAGAATAGCAACAAAGATGATTCAGAACTTGGAAGTTAAGTCCTATAAAGAATTATTATAGGAACTGAATAGGTTTAATCAAAGAAAGAGAAATTCAAGGGAAGATATGATTCCAGTATTCTAATGCATGAAAGGATATTAAAGAGCAGAGGTGTGTATATATTCTTTATAGCACCTGAGTAAGATAAGAACCAATGATGGAAGCTTAACAGAGAAATATCCAGGCTTGAAATAAATAAGGGGTTTTGTAATACTTCAATACCTGTGAGAGGTATTACGTCGGTTGTCTCGAGTCCTATATGCTTCAAAGGTCTTAAAAGGAAAGTTTGGCAACCATTTGTCCAGGATGATATGAAGATTACTACACTGGGCCAAATAATCTCTAAAGTGCCTTCCAATCTAATGGGTCTCTGATTCTGACATTCAAGATTTGGGGCATATAGCAATAGCAATAGCACTTAGATTTATATACTACTTCATAGTGCTTTACAACCCTGTCTAAGTGGTTTACAGAGTCAGCCTATTGTCCCCAACAATCTGGGTCCTCATTTTACCAACCACAGAAGAATGGATGGCTGAGTCAATCTTGCGCCGATCAGGATCGAACTGCTGGGCTCTGTTAGCAGAGTTAGCCTGCAGTACTGCATTCTAACCACTGTGCTATCACGGCTCCTATTCTGTTACGTTCTCTCCTAGTGGAACGTACATGCACAATTGAGTTATTTTAAAAGTAATATTTTATCAGGTTTTCATGGGGGCGGGATATTAGAACTTCTCTATGGCACATTCCTTTTCTCATTCCTTGCAGCTGTGCCTCTCTCAGATGAAGAAACTGGACTGGTGTCATTTAGTTGTCTCTGAAAGTAACAATATGGCTCCTTTATCATGTGGCTCTGTGATGTTGCAAACAGAATGCGCCCCCCCTGCAACTCCCAACAAGATATGAACAATGAAAAACTCAGCTGCTGCAGAAATGACATATACTGAGATATATTAGCCAAACCATTCCTTCTAGTACTTTCGGGTGAGGGGGTGCAGCAAATATCCTCACCAAGCAGACAAGAGTAATCTTACTCTCTTTAAAGCGAGAAGAAACATTTGAGATTATAATTCTCCAAATTCCATGCTAGTGAGTTTACTGGTAGGATTTATAGTAGTTGCATTTCAAAAACATCTGGAGGGCATCATGTTCACATTTCAACCTCTCTAAAACCCTGTCAACACATTTCCAGCAGCTTAGAAAAAGGAAGAAAAATGTAGAAATTCAGGTGATGGGACAGGCATATTTATTCATACAGTGTAGTGGTACATGGGAGAGATGATGTGGTGATGGAGTGATGGGGCAAAGAGATTCTAACTATGAAACAGTTAGGAAAGAGACAGCATAGCCCTCAGATGCATAAGGGGTCTAGTCTAACTAAAGTAGAGTTTGACATTTTGGTTAGTTAGTTAGATGTTATCTGGAGATTATATAGAAAATGCCACTTTGACCTTTTTCCAGTGGTAGTGTTTCCAAGAACAATCCTAGACCAGGAAGCCTTGCTCATAGTCACTCAACTTTCAGTTGGATTGCTGCAATGTGCTCTACTTGGGGCTGATTTTGAAGATCACCCCAAAATTATGATCCCATATGTGCAGTTCTGGTTGTTCCGTGTGTGGACCATATTGTACCAGTGCACTGGCTTTCAACTTCTTTCCAGCTCTAATTCATTTCTTTAAAAGCTTTGAATGGCATAAGATGAGGTTTTTTTGTAGGGTGATGGGGCAAAGAGATTCTAACTATGAAACAGAGACAGCATAGCCCACAGATGCATAAGGGGTGAAACAAGAGGTTAAAAATGGACTTTCCCATATAGAGGGAGAATTTTACCTTCAGACCTGCTAGATTCAGCTAATGTAGCTTTCCAATAAAGTAGAATGAGATTATCTGGATATATTTCCTGTTTGGTCTACCTGTTAAGGCCAACATGCACGGACGTTTCAGATGCAAGGACTCCTTTCTTCTTATTTTTAGCTTCAAAGATGCAATCAGGACTTGTTTACACATTCAGCAGGCTTTTGTCCATTTAAAACTGGAACTTGAAATGTCATTGGAAATAAAGCTACATGATGACTGCAGCACAATTTCTGGGGAAATTTTTGGTTCCAGCTTCAAAAACATCAGGGCCCCACGCAAAGCATTAAAAAAACCTTCTGTCTTCACTACTTAGTGATAACTTCCCTCGGCACCTAAAGAAGGCAATCCAGTTATTTTTCCCTTTCACCTTCTCCACAACTAATATTCCACAAAGATGGTAGTGAGAATAATGCCTTGACACAGCAGTGGCCTCTCCAGCCCTTTCTATTCCCTATTCTATTCCAGCCATTTGAATTAGGCATCAAATGGCTGGAATAGAGTATAAAATAGCTCAGTTGAAATGTTGAGAGAAATGGAAAGGAAAGGCAGGGAAAGTGGACAAGGAAATGTTTTATTCAAGCAGGTGACAACCATTGTTTCTCTTTAGCCAGCACAGAAACCAATAATAAACTGGGGCTATCAATCAAAATTAATCCCTCCCTTTGCTCCAGCTCAGCTATTTCCTAATCAATTAAGCAGAAGACGATTGCACCAAGGGGAAGTTTAAAACTCTCCTATTTCACCCCTTCCAAGCTGGGAAACTAGTACCACAAGCGATAGCAATAGCACCTAGACTTATATACCACTCCATAGTGCTTTATGAAACTCTCAAAGTGGTCTACAGAGTCAGCCTATTGCCCCCAACAATCTGGGTCTTCATTTTACTGACCTCAGAAGGATGGAAGGCTAAATCAACCTTAAGCTAGTTAGGATCGAACTCCTGGCTGTAGGCAGAGTTAACTGAAACATGTACTGCATTCTAACCACTGTGCCACCAGGGCTCTTTGTGTGTTAAATTCATCTCTCGGGAATCTCTTTAAAGGCAGGGATCTTCAAGCAGTGATACTCAATGGAATCAGTTTTCACCACCTTTCATTCACCCCGTCTGGAGTAACAGTTTTAGAAAGTAAATTTTAATAATCTTAGATAGAAAGCTTCACTAGCTAGAAACGGCCCTAAGCCAGCAATTGAGCCACCCAGAGTCACTCAGGTGAGGTGGACAGCTATACAAACCATATCAAACCAAAATCCCCATTTCTGAACTGCTGTGTAATATATTAGATTTCAATTTAAAGTATCACAGTGGTGATAGCATGAATTCAGCCCTGACTTAGTTGAAAAAGGTGAGTAGGGTTGGATCCAATCAGTACCAGGATTACCCCCAAAATTCTGGGATGGCAAACTGGTTTGAAGAAAGAAAGAAAGAAAGAAAGAAAGAAAGAAAGAAAGAAAGAAAGAAAAACAGGCAAGAACAAACCTGTACTGCTGCTAAGAAGAAAATACGGATATCTTTTGTTAGTCAAAGGAGGGAGTGAAATTATTTCTCCATTCTAAATTAGTGTGTTCTATAACTTCACTCTTTTTCCTCCTTGAAAGGAAAACTGCCTCTCCCCGCCCCAGAAAATCAACCTTAGTGACATTTCAGAAAACTGTAAAAAAAAAACAACTCAAGTTCATCTTTATCCCATATTAGCCGTTCTTTAAGATGGTACTTTGCTGGATATTTGCAGCTGTAGCTACAATGAAGAAACAAATGATAGAAGAATCCTTTAAAAGTTGGTTTGGGGTTCATGTTTTTCCCCTGACTGCCCAGGTGCTGTGGCAGAGCAATTAATTATGGCTTTGGCCAAGATGCCCCATTCAACGGTTATTGCTCCTGAGAGTTTTCCTTTGATGTAATAAGAAGTCTCAATGTTGCCTGTGAAATGATGATGGTTGCAAATAGAGATTACTCATTAATAAACAAACTATGAATGAGAGCGTACAGTTCCAGGAACACTTCTGCTGTTAGTAAAAGGCTGAGGATATGTGGAAATAGGATGTCCTACGGAAAGTGTCCATTAAGCTTTCCCAGATTAGGGGTGGTTGTTGTTGGTTTTTGTAGAGTGTGCATTTTCTTTGAAAAATGACTAATTAGAAGTCACCAGAGGAAACTGTATTCATTTCTTAATGTTAGTACTCTGAAAATAACCTAAAACAAAAGCACCGGGGAAGACAGTTGAAAGAGAAATGTGAGAAACTTCTTACCAACTCTCAGTGGGTATCATCAATTATTAAATTCTAAGATACATTAGAACATCGCTAGGGAGCAAGATTTAGGTCAAGAACTTAGCAGGAAAGTTTTGGCAACTCCTAAGTCAACAGCAATCAGAACTGAAAAACTAACTTGCTTGTGACCAATTTAAGGAAGCTCATTGTGCCTCAAAGAGAGCAAAAAGTTTAATAGAAAAGTAGACATCTTTACAACCTGGATTTACAGCATGGCTTACAAACATCTTATTATTTAGAATCCAGTCTGCCGTCCTGGAAACCAGGAATGTCACTTCGTTGAGAAGATGGATTTGTTCACATAGATGCCTTGATGAAGTTTGCTATTTTGGTCGACCAAAATGCGACAAAGTAAATGCAAGCTTTGCAGGGGAATTTGAATGTAACTAAGTTTAATTCTGTGAGATAGACGGGATTAATATACAGCATATAACATGGTAAAGAATTCTTTGCTAGATTGAACTTTTAAGTCACGGATGATTCCAGCTGAAGGAGAATGTGATTTTTAAGATTTAAGATCAGGAAACTTCATTCACAGGCATCCTCTACAAGGTTGGGGAAAAAATGAGCATTGCTAGTATTGCATAGAGCTAGTATTTTCACACTGAAGTAAAAAAAAACTATGTCTATGGAGACTCTCAGGCATATCAATGTTCCATATCAATGATGCTTGGGACTTCAGAGTGATTCCTGATGCTTTCCTTGAAAAGGGCAATGCATTCTCATGGATATACATAGAGCTGTGATGGCGCAGTGTTTAGAACGCAGTATTGCAGGCTAACTTACTGATCACTGTCAGGAGTTCAGTTCTGACCAGGTAAAGGTTGATTCAGCCTTTCATCCTTCTGAAGTTGGTAAAATGAGGACCCAGATTTTTGGGGGGCACAGGCTGACTCTGTAAAGCACTTAGAGAGGGCTGTAAAGCACCATGAAGTGGTGTATAAGTCTAAGTGCTATTGCTAAGATCTTATTATGGCTTTTTTTCTGGCACTTTAACATGAGTTGGAACTGTTCCAGTGTAAGCCCTGGCCATGCCTTTGCTGTTATAACTGACTTCTTCCATTTCCATGTACCAATAATATTTCCATCCTTGCCATTCCAACCTCCAGCCACAAGCAGCACAACTTGTTTGCATGTTCTATTAATTTTGGATTGAACTTGACCATAAAACTGGTCAAACTTCCTCTTCCTCTGCATCAGTGGTCAAAGCATAAACTTGGACAACCAGCACATTAAAGGGTTATCCGTGAAATTTAATTGATATTATTTGACCACTGACTACAAGATACCCAAGTGCAATCTTTGCTATTTCCTTCCTGACTAAGTAAACAGAAACACCACTCCTTCTTTGTTTTTATAATCTGAGTAGAAAACAGTATGATCTTCTGAGTGAAAGCGTCCAATTCCAGCCCATTTGAATTCACTGATGCCTGTAGTGTTAATGTACAGTCCATTCACTTCACCTTTCACTGAGTTAAGCTTTCCCATACTCATACTCTTTAAGTTCCACATTCCCACTGTAATTTGAAATTTGGGTTTTTCTTTTCTTTTCCTGCGTGGCAACCTTTATTTACTTATTAATCTATTCAACTTAGATGCTGCCCATCTTATTTGGTGGCAACTCAAGGCAGCTTACAGTCAGAAAAAAAAAGGTTTAACATTGAAATATCAAACCGATGATTTGCAACATTAGCTTAAAATTATCGAAGATGGAGGGAAGAGAGCCAGTTGCACGTGGAGGGGACGTAGGGTCTGCGGTTAGGCTGTTAACCACCACCAGAATGGTGCACTGCCATTGGGTGCTCACCAGTAATTAGATATCCTGAAAGTTTTAACCTAGTCACGTCATAAATAGCATGGCTCCTCTGAAAGTTCCACGGGTCTTCTTCAATAATACATTGAGTGTCATCCAACCTCATCTGGCACTATCTTGTCAATAATGTCTTCTATCCAGGTGGTAGAAATGGTAAAAATGTTGGAGTCATTTGCGGTGTTTTCTCCCATGCAATGCCTTTGTCATTGTCATTAAAGTGATAATCTGCCTCCCACATTTTCCTAGTTTAACATTTTTATTGAGTTATAAAGTATTATAAAATACAAAGTAAATAGAAAATTATTTGAATCCCACCATTGTGTATACTGGAAGTGGTGACCCTTTGAGACCTCTATGCAATGAAACTTCATTTTAATGTATGCTGATTAGTGTACATTTAAAGTAACAATAAAATTATTCTAAGTTCTATAACTTCTCCATAAATGCATTGAACAACTAAAGGGGCATCATACAACTTGTCTTACTCCATGCTTCGTGCTCAATTTATTATGCATCCCAATTAATCTCATGCATGTTCTATCCATTATATCTTCCTAAAAAAATGTTAAGTGAAATTCCCTGCAATAATATCTTGTTACCAAGTGGATTGTATTCACATATCTTTCTCCGTTCTTTTGGCACATACATATATAGCACAAAAATGTAAAGCTTGCTGACCTGGGTATGTTATCAAAGGAAACAGTTTTACTTAAAATCTTGTTTTTGCCAACATATTTTGCAAAGTATTTGGAGCAAAGTCAAACCACTGTGGTTCTCAGCTGTGTTTCCTCTTACTATTTCCCCAGGTAGTTTCAGCATAGCACTCTGAAACAGAATATTCTTTTAGGGAATTTAAAAAGAAGACAAGGCGTTCAGAAGACGGTTTATAGTTATAAAAATACTCCTAAGGATACTAAGCCACAAATGTAACAGCCCTCAACTGCCATTTCTAAATTTCCAGTGATTGCAAACTGTTCCCAGAGGCAAAAAGAAAAAAGAAAGAAACAAAATTAAAAAAAAAAATCCTGCATGAAAAACATCAGTCACAAAATATTTAAAACATTGTTACAAAATGTGATTTTGTCTATTTTTTCCTCTCTCTCTAGAATTTTACTAAATAAGTTTTAGCTAACTCGGCAACAGTGCCCATTTGGGAACATTTTAAACGTTGAAACGTTCCCAGTGTTGTAACCTTAAATATGAACCACCAACATGCCCAATCAAAACCAAATCAGATCACAATATAAGATGAATTAGAGGTCTTCATTTACCACCACAATCTCTGTCATCATCAATTTATTTGTGCTATGAAGCTGCAAGCTTTAATAATAGAGGTTTGTCATCATCCGAATACAATCTCTTATTATGAAATTTGGTTAATGCTCCCAAACTCTGTTTAATCTTGCCAGGCTAATATCTCAAAAACGCATTTCCCATTTTAAATATTAAGATTGCAAACATATGAATACCATTGCTTTGGCCCTGGTAGCGTTGAATTCCTTCCTTCATTGCTTGCAATAAAATTCCCTTTAAAGATTCTAGGGAGACAGCTTAAAGTGAAATTTGGAATGCAGAACTAATCTCCTTTTCGTTTTTAGTGGGGATTTATTGTAGCCCTTCTTAGCATTGAACAATTCATTACTGAACTCTTATAGTATAATAAAAATTAAATGGACCATGCTCAATAAACAATATGAAATGTTGACAGCATAGCTTCTTTTTTTAATAAAAAGAAAAATAGTTTCTGGGTCTATAAAGTATTTCTCTCTCACATATAGGAACAGCCTCTGGTTATATTAAGCAACAGGTTGTCAAAATAAAATCTTTATATTCAGTTAGGCCATTTAGGAAAGATGTGTTGACAAACAGAAACCCCGTAAGGCATCAGTGCAATCTCAAGTAAAATTTGAAATTCACATACCAGCTTTCAGCTGTTTGTTCACTCAACTGAAATATTTTTAAAGAATAAAACTTGGTGGAATCTGTTGGTTACTGAAAAGGTGCACAGAGTGGTCACTGTTTGGTTCGCTAGTAGCAGTGCCTCAAATAGAAGACCCATACAGAGAGTGGTAAGGACAACTGAGAATAGAATAGAATAGAATAGAATAGAATAGAATAGAATAGAATAG
>NW_020769310.1:8460153-8470480 GCF_900518735.1 Pseudonaja textilis | reverse complement strand
TATATGTGGATCTTTGATTGTTCGGGTTTTCTCCCGCGTAAGATTCGAAGTATCTAGGCAACGTTTCGATGAAGTCTCATTCATCATCTTCAGGCTTCTGTCTCCGGCTCTGTGCTTTTCAGAGTAATGTGAGATTGCAGCTGCTTTCTCCTTTTAACTGCCAGTGGGGGTGGGACTTGATTGGGTGGGGGCTTGGCTGTGTTCTGATTGGGTGGGGGTGTGTTCTCATTGGTAGGGGGTTTGGTTGTGTTCTGATTGGTTGGGGGGTTAGCCGTGTTCTGATTGGTTGGAGGCGTGTTCTGTTCAGGTGGGGGCTTGGCTGTGCTCCGGTTAGTCTTAGTTGCTGGGGGATTTGAGCTGGTGAGTTGTGATCTTGCTGTTTGGCTTCTAGTTCGTGGTCCTGTTGCATCTTCATAGTGGGTGTCGGTTTGCTTCATGTATGGCTCGGAGGGGTTTGAAGTGGGTAGTGATGCAGCTGTAGTGCAGCTTCTGGTCCATGGTCGTGTCTCATCTTCTGAGTGGGTGAGAGTCTGTTTTCTACATGGAAGTGTGGTGGTGGCATCTTGTGTGGCTCTCATGGGTGTGGGTCTGGTGTCCTTCTTCATGTTAGGTACTCGTCTGTTCATGAGGGCGGGTTTCCAAATGGCTGGAAGGCGGGAAGTGTCATCTCGTTTGTTCATGCTGTGTGGGCGTTTTTCTATCTCTATGGCTTCTCTGATTATTCTGCTGTTGAAGTGTTCGGTTTTGGCGATAGTTCTGGTATTTTTAAAATCAATTTCATGTCCTGTGGCTTTGAGGTGTTGGACCAGGGAAGAGGTCGTTTCTTCTTTTTTGATTGAGTTCTTATGTTCTTCAATGCGTGCATTTATTCTTCTGTTAGTTTGTCCAATGTATGTGGTAGGGCAGGCAGTGCAGGGGATTTCGTATACTCCTTGGTTTTCTAATTCGATTTTGTCTTTGGGGTTTCTTAGGATGGTGGATATTTTTCTGTTTGTGCAGAATGCTGTTTTAATGTTGTGTTTTTGGAGGATCTTGCTGATTTTGTCTGTAGTGCCTTTTATATATGGGAGGAGGGCTTTGCCGTTTTCTTGTTCTCTGTCTTGGATTTTGGTTGGGGTTTCTTTTTTTTCCTACACCCCAAAATACAATTCACCATGGAAACAGAAGCCAACAACCAACTTCCCTTCCTAGATGTCTTGGTATACAAAAGATCCAATGGCTCCCTAGGACACACCATCTACCAGAAGAAAACACATACTAACCGCTATCTACATGCACTCTCACACCACCACCCAGCACAGATCAATTCCGTAGCCAAGACACTCATCTCCAGAACAAAATGCTTAGCCGATGAACAACACCAAAAAACCGAACTACACACTCTCACCAACGTACTTACAGCCAATGGATTCCAAAGAAAGAAGATTACCCACCTAATCCAAAAAGAAACCCCAACCAAAATCCAAGACAGAGAACAAGAAAACGGCAAAGCCCTCCTCCCATATATAAAAGGCACTACAGACAAAATTAGCAAGATCCTCCAAAAACACAACATCAAAACAGCATTCTGCACAAACAGAAAAATATCCACCATCCTAAGAAACCCCAAAGACAAAATCGAATTAGAAAACCAAGGAGTATACGAAATCCCCTGCACTGCCTGCCCTACCACATACATTGGACAAACTAACAGAAGAATAAGTGCACGCATTGAAGAACATAAGAACTCAATCAAAAAAGAAGAAACGACCTCTTCCCTGGTCCAACACCTCAAAGCCACAGGACATGAAATTGATTTTAAAAACACCAGAACTATCGCCAAAACCGAACACTTCAACAGCAGAATAATCAGAGAAGCCATAGAGATAGAAAAACGCCCACACAGCATGAACAAACGAGATGACACCTCCCGCCTTCCAGCCATTTGGAAACCCGCCCTCATGAACAGACGAGTACCTAACATGAAGAAGGACACCAGACCCACACCCATGAGAGCCACACAAGATGCCACCACCACACTTCCATGTAGAAAACAGACTCTCACCCACTCAGAAGATGAGACACGACCATGGACCAGAAGCTGCACTACAGCTGCATCACTACCCACTTCAAACCCCTCCGAGCCATACATGAAGCAAACCGACACCCACTATGAAGATGCAACAGGACCACGAACTAGAAGCCAAACAGCAAGATCACAACTCACCAGCTCAAATCCCCCAGCAACTAAGACTAACCGGAGCACAGCCAAGCCCCCACCTGAACAGAACACGCCTCCAACCAATCAGAACACGGCTAACCCCCCAACCAATCAGAACACAACCAAACCCCCTACCAATGAGAACACACCCCCACCCAATCAGAACACAGCCAAGCCCCCACCCAATCAAGTCCCACCCCCACTGGCAGTTAAAAGGAGAAAGCAGCTGCAATCTCACATTACTCTGAAAAGCACAGAGCCGGAGACAGAAGCCTGAAGATGATGAATGAGACTTCATCGAAACGTTGCCTAGATACTTCGAATCTTACGCGGGAGAAAACCCGAACAATCAAAGATCCACATATAAATACCCGCGAGAACCTCAGAAAACAAATATATATATATATATATATATATATATATATATATATATATATTCTTAAGTTTTCGCGGGTACTTACATGTATGGTATTCAGCTTTGTTCAGGTATTTTCCCACGTCATTATAGTAACATTTTTTTTCCTATATTCAGAAGACTCCATGTGAGGGAAGGGTGTCCAAAAAATACAAACTAGCAGGTGTTTGAAGCTGGTCATGGCTATCATCTTGAGATTTTTCACCCCTCTACAGATGCCTTGGCAACTAATTGAAGCATTTAGATGACTTAATTGACCAATGACTTCCCCATGTTTACACTTCATTTTTGCCTATTGTGTTTTTTCTCTTGTTTTGAATATTTTTATATGTAGTCTCCCTAAGGCATTAGGAGTTGGGCAACATATAAATACATAACAACACACATATAAATGACAACATATAAATAAATAATAACAATGCACCATCTCAATACCACTGTCATTGACAAAACTATCAGTCATTTGCAAAACACAGCTTAACTTGGAACAGCTTACATCCTGCAACAAAACTGTCAACACCATCAAACAGCAACATCTGCCTATCTGCCTTGGGAAGGATTAAAATGCCAAACCCAGTCTAAACATCTGTCTGATTATGTGATGAATTGTCATATTGCATTATATTTAGTAACACAATCACCTCTGCTATCATGGTCTCTATTTGAGGGATCATCTCATGCTACTGGGACTGTCCTATCTTTCTTGTGTCAGCAGGGGATGCATGCTGTGGGACCCATCAGCCCAATTATTCTGGCTGCTTGGGTCCAGAAGGAGGCCCTTCTCTGCTGTTGCTCCTGCTCTCTGGAACATCTTGCTCCTCCCGTGTGAAGTTAGCCCCAACCTTCCTATTTTTCCATAAGGACCTAAAGACATGGCTGTGCCAGTTGGTCTGAGGTCCCAGTGAGAAAACAGTGCAGTGAAGGTAGTTGATCAACAACAGATCCCACCTCCCTCCACCCACCCCCGCTTTCCCCACCTATTATTAGATGTTAAGAGATTCTCAGTCATCCAGGTCATGGTTGTCCCAAAGGTGCTTTTCAAGAGGCAACTGGACTCCAGACCTGAAGAAGCTTCTCGGATGAGAAGCGAAATGTCTTCAAAGAAAAACCAGGAAGTCCAGTTGCCTCTTGAAAAAAACACCTTTGGGATACCTGTCTTTAGATTTTATTGTTTGGTTTTAATTTATTTATGTTTTAATGTACAGCTATAAATAAATTTTTATGACCGTAAACTGCTCCTACACCTCTGTATGGTTTGCCAATTGCACAGTGGCAGATAGGACAGCACTCCAGAGGGTTAACGTCATTGCCCAGAAGATCACTGGTTGCCCTCTCCCCTCTTTGGAAGAGCTTTATAGCTCCCGCTGCCCTAAGAAAGTTCAAAACATCCTCAAAGATCCATCTCATCCTGGGCACCCTTTTTTTGAACTATTACCATCTGGCAGACGGTACAGAATAATAAAAACAAGGACAAATAGGCTGAAAAACAGCTTCTATCCCAGGGCAGTAGCTTTTTTGAATTCTGCTGTATAGTACAATATTAATGCAACATCAGGGGTTTTCAATTCAATGTATAGAATGTGAAGGATGCGTGTTTGTGTTTGTTTTCATAGTCATAATGTACACTGAAGATGGTATTTAATTTCATTGTACAAGGTGCAATGACAATAAAGTAAACTAAACTAAACTCAGAGTTAAGATGGGTGGCCAACAAATTTTATAAATAAATAATAATGTCATCTCTGTATTAGGCATGGAAAGAGGAAGCTATGATGATAATGGCATGCATAAGCTGATCTAGAACAGCTTTCCAAAAACTTGGAAAGGGTTTGGAGAGATATGGTCCCAAACAGGTTGAGACAGTAGACAGGGAATGAACGTACTGTAACAATTTTAGTAATGAGTAGGTTGAATTTTGCTGAAACCCCAGGTCTCTGTGCCAGTGGCCATAACACTGAATTGACAAGAGAGAACTCAAGTGTTCTACATTCAAAGATACAATTTACCACACAAGCAGCTTTTATGAGCCTCAAACCCACTACATGTTCAGCCATCAAAACCAACTTCATTTCGAGGCCAAGACCTACCCTGTTTTCTGGGCTGATTTATACTGTGGTCAAAACAGAGGAAAAGATCTACATTTTCATATCAATAATATATTTACCAATGCTCCATTTTCTTTTCTTTCCAGATATGTTATGAGAGATGTTTTGACAGTTGTCATGTTTTACTATTTAGAAATGTCTTCACCAAAATGGACTGAAGAGATTAACAAGGATCTTAGGCATCAGATTACTAACTTTTTGACTCTATCCTTAATTGTGATGGGGTTTTTTGTTTTGGTGAGGAAAATGAAAGCACACAGAGATTAGTAAACAGGAAAAAATTTCTGAGCAAACCTACTGATGATTCAGATTAACAGAGTTTGAAGGGACCTTGTAGGTCATCTAGTCCAACCCCCCCCCCCCACAAGCGGGAGACCATATACTATTTCTGACAAATGGCAGTCCAATCTCTTCTTGAAAGTCTCAAGTGATGCAGCTCCCACAACTTCCAAGAGCAAGCTGTTCCATTGGTTGATCGTTCTCACTGTCAGAAAGTTTCTCCTTATTTCCAGGTTGAATCTCTCCTTGTTCAGTTTCCATCCATTGTTCCTTGTCTGGCCTACAGGTGCTTTGGAAAATAGCTTGACCCCCCTCCTCCCTGTGGCAACCCCTCAAATATTGGAAGACTGCTATCATGTCTCCCCTGGTCCTTGTCTTCACTAGACTAGCCAAGCCCAGTTCCTGTAATGTTCATCATATGTTTTAGTCTCCAGTCCCCTAACCATCCTGGTTGCTCTTCTCTGTACTTTTTCTAGAGTCTCAACATCTTTTTTATAGTGTGGTGACCAAACCAGGATGCAGTACTCTAGGTATGGTCTTACTAAGGCTTTATAGAGTGGTATTAGTACCTCACTTGATCTTGATTGTATCCCTCTGTTAATGCAGCTTAGGATTGTGTTGGCTTTTTTGGTTTCCGCTGCACACTGCTGGCTCCTATTTAGCTGGTTGTCTACTAAGGCTCCAAGATCCCTCTCACAATTACTGCTATTAAGCCTGGTTTCACCCAGTCTATATTTGTACTTTTGGTTTTTCTTGCCTAAGTGTAGGACTTTACTTTTCTCTACACTGAATTTCATTTTGTTAGATAGCCCAGTGTTCCAGTCTGTCAAGATCAGAGGTGGTATTCAGCAGGTTCTGACCAGTTCTGGAGAACCGGTAGCAGAAATTTTGAGAACTGGCAAATACCACCTCTGACTGGAGATTTTACAGTATCCTTCCCCTGCCGTTAACAACAGGGCAGTAACTCTATTGAGTTCTACTGTATAGTGCAATATTAATACAATGTCAGGAGGTTTCAGTTCAATGTGTAGAATGTGAAGGATGTGTGTTTGTGCTTATTTTCATGGTCATGATGCTCACTGAAGATGGTGTTGATTTCATTGTACGAGGTGCAATCACAATAAAGTAAACTAAACTAACTAAAACTAACACAAATTGTTAAACGAATCTGGCTTCCCCCGTTGATTTTGATTGACATAAGGTCACAAAAGGTTGTTATCACATGATCCCAGGACATTGCAACAGTCCTAAATATGAGTCAGTTGCCAAAATTTGTCAATTCTGATCCTGTGATCCTGGGGATGCTGCAAAATTGTCATAAGTCTCTTTTTTCAGTGATGGTGTAACTTTGAATGGTCACTAAGCAAACTCTTGTAAGTTGAGGACTACCTGTACTTACATGATGTAATCTAGGGCACATGAGAATGGTTTGAAAATCAAAAAGAAACATTCCATGGCCTATAAAAATACTGTATGGCCATCTATCTGATCACAATTGTAGTTGCTGGGCCAGAGAGCTGTTTAAAATAAAAGAATTTGTCAAAATATGAAGAGCAGGTTTAGAAAAGCAATGAAACAGCCATGTGCCTTTCTCAGGCCCTTTTTGCTCATGTGCCTTGGAAGGTGTTCTGTGATAAGTTGAGTTTCCTGCTACTTGCATGTTTTATTATTATAAATGAGGTTTAGAGCCCTCTAATGTCATCTAATGAGCACTTCTTACATTGTGCAAATATAGTCAGGATTCCAGTGCCTAAGTTGTTTTCCAAAAACAAATAAAATTAAGTCAGTCAGTTGTTCAGAGGCCAAAATCCTCATAAAAGAGCCAGACTTACAAACAGGTGGTGTTCCTTCATTTCTATTTAATTTTAAAATTCCTCTGTCTAAATTTTGCAAAGATTCCAAGAAGAAATCATTCAAAGAAAAACATCCTAAGATCATAAGAGAAGAGGGGGGGAAAACAGCTACAAATGGTTTCATTCTGTCCATTCCATATTCTCTTTGATATTCATCCCTTTTAGTAAATCCAGATGATGTGTGTTCTTTACAGCTAAACTTCAAACGGAAAATACTTTCAGGCATCTTTGCTGTCTATTTATCCATCTATATTCACATTTTTTTTCACTTTCAATTTATTTATTTATTTATGTAGAAAGAGTGCTACTAAGGACAACTAGCTTCTTATACCATTCGTCATGCAAATTTTTCAAACCCTATCCCTTGTGTCTTGCAAACTTTGCAAAAACAATACAACGTTAACGTCCATCTAAATAAACCCTTGGCACAATTGGCAATGATTGCATAATTTAACTGCCGTAGGACAAACGTAATAACACAATGTTGTTGTTTTTCCCCATGTAAGCCATCTATTTATTTATATTAACAAACACAATTTTAAAAAAACAATATTTAAAGACCTTTTTGATTAAAACATAAATGCAAAGTAAGAAGAAAAGAAGGGGGGAAAATTTATATTTCTCCATAGTCGCTGATTCATTAATGAATTCATTACTATTATATGACTAAAATACCACTAAAATGTAATATCTTAGTTAATGGGCCCTTTTCTGTAGGATTTCCACGCACGATGACCGCTATAGTTCAGTAAAAGGATTATTTTTACAGAAGACCCTTTTCCCCCAGAGATACCTTTATCTTCCTTTTCAATTTGGAGTGACGATAGCAGTGACGTAGATCAGGCCTTCAGTGCTGGAGAGCAGCTGTTAGCAAGACAAGCAAAATCTTTGCATGTTGATTCAAAAGTCCTGCAGCCCACATTCATTTCCTCAGTGACGGCAAAACTGCATGGAGACATCACATTAAGAGAAAAAGGAAAGAAAAACAGACATAAAGGCCAGATAAGGAGGTGACATTTGTATGTTTGATGCTGTCAACCGGAAAAGAAGAAAAAGATATATATTTTTTAATCTCTCTTGCTACCGCCCTTAGAACAGGAGAACAACGAAAACCATCTCGCTTCAGAATAGCTCTTTGGGCCCAGAATTTCGGTTGCTAAGCAAGGCAGTGGCTAAGTGAGTCGTATCCAATTTTATAACCTTTTTGTCACGGCTGTTAACCAAATCATTGCAGTCTTTAAGTGAATCACACAGTCACTAAGCAAATTCGGTTCCCTTGTTGACTTTGCTTATTGGAAGCTTGCTAGAAAAGTTGCAAATGGGGACTATGTGACCCCAGGATTATGCAAATGTTGCAAATATTTTGCAAAAATTGCCAAATTTTCATCCAGTGACTACAGGGATGATGTGAATGGGTGTAAGTGTGAAGACTGGTCATAAGTCACTTTTTTTCCATGTTGTCACAACCTCAGACAATTGCTGAACAAATGGTTGTAAGTCAGGGACTAATTTTAGACAATTCTGCCTACATTTAAACAATTTTATTGCCAATAAGACTGAATAATTTGTATGCGGGGCTGTAGCACAAAAGACAGACCAGGAATAAAACTGAAAAACTGGCTCAGTATATTAATTAGATGCATCTCATCCTTTTTAATTAAAAAAACTATTGACTATTCAGATTTTGCAAATTTTCAAAAAAACTAATTGCGATGCATGCCTTAGAACATGCACATATCTTACAGGGGGACACATTCCAGTAAGTAGGGGTTTTGTCATGACATGGACATTTCCTCTTTTTTTTCCATCTCTGTAGTTTGTACAAGACATCAATAATAGTAGCGTTAACCTCACAAAAATTAAACCACCCAATACATTTGAGGTCCTTATATTTCTATGAATATATTAGTTCTCTTTGAACATCCACTAAATATAAAGGTGGAGGCGGAAGAGCCAAAAAGGAAAAACATTCTTTCCTATAAACATTAAGCTTTATAATACCAATCGCTTTCTGTTCTGAAATTAAGCTGCAGCCCACATTTCAAATATTATGTTTTCAAATGGTCTGCAGTAACAAAACCTCCACAGTTTTTGAGAAGCACATACAGAAGATAAAACACAACCAGGACTGAACTGTTTGTTTTTATTTTAACAGAACAATAATCCAATCTGAAAAATAAGAGAATTTGACTTGTGGAGTTCAAAAAAGACTGAATGTACCTTTGTTTGTGGTAACACTGTCATGCTTCCAGATGGAGAGAGACCCTAATGCAAGGATGGGCAACTATGTCCCTTTTATGACCTCTGGACTTCAACTTCCAGAATTCCTGAGCCAGTCATGGCAGCTATTTCATTCCCTGTCCCACTTCCTAAGGTGGTACAATTCAGAGCTATCTTGTCCAAAAAGACTCACAAAATAATTTATTTCCAATAAAACATTCTGAGGGACTTAATTTGGTGACTGAGGAGCATTGATTTAGGACAAAGGAGGATTCTGGAAAGTTTAGCCCATACGATCCCTAGCTTCCCATCAGACTCTGGAAGACTGTGAGTATTCTATAAAATTGCTGGAAATCAATGGAAGACTAAATGTGGGTCAAAATATTTTAGCTTAATCAGACAAGGTAGAGATATTATTGAGTACTGATCCAGGATTTAGAGAAATTCCAGCCCATTCTGCATGGTTTGAACTTCTGCTTAAAGATGGTGTCTAGGGTTTGATAATGTTCCTGGATTCTCATTATAGTGTGTCCTTCTTACCTGCCCACCAACCATCGTGGCCATTATAATCTCAGTTTTCATTGCCTATTTCATGAGAAGAGGATAGTCTTCCAAATAGCCCTGGGAAGTAGCTGCATTTCATTTTTTGTCTTCTAACAAGTATCTTCAATGTCCTGTTCATTATTCTAACCCTCTGAAAGTTCCAATACTATCAACAAAGATCTTTCTTTAGACTACCTGGCATCTCTGGGCCTTGAAGACACTGATTAATCCTTACTAGCACATTGAGTCCAGAAGGCAGTCCTAGCAGATATTGTCAGATGCAGATAACCAGGAGCATTCACTGAGTTCAAAACACAGAAGAATTTACTCTTGCTACCTATACACAAGATTCTGGTCAACTAAAGGTCAAAGTTAATTTATTGCTAGATAAGGGTCAACATAATTCATGGGGGCTGGACTTGGGTGTCTCATGGCAATGCAATGACTCCAAAATGATGACATGTTTAACTCCACCTTCCAGCTCAGCCTGCTCATCTCCTACAGATATGCAATAGATACACAGTAGAAGAACCAAGGAAGCCAAAATGGTGGTGCAGCAGCAGATCAGAGCCCTCCTTGTTTGAATATTCATTCATCATTGTCATGGATAGAAAGGCTTCAAGCAATGCTTACACTTGCCATTTTGGTCCCCTTCCAGTCCCCTCTGAGTGGTAGGGTAGTTGGATACCTAGACCATTGACCTATTATGTCC
>NW_020769310.1:8401497-8460143 GCF_900518735.1 Pseudonaja textilis | reverse complement strand
AGACCATCCAGAGCTTTGGAGTGAGGTGCCGTAATTATGTGGATGGTACCCAACTCTCCTGCTCCTTACTCCACGAAAGCTGAATGTTGTCTAAAGCCAATAATGGACTGGATGAGAGAAAACAAGCAGAAATGAAATTGAGACAAGTCAGGGGACTATTGGTAAATAGGAAAATTCACCCAGGAGTGAAGATTCAGCCTATTTTGAGCAGGGTTGTCTATGCAGATGCTCAGGGTTTGATCAGGGTTGTATTCTCTCAGGAAGAACAAGTACACAATATGGAAATGTTCCTCCTTTGTGCATTATGCATTGTTCATCTACGTGTGTGTGTGTGTTGCTTTTAGAGTAAGTTAAAAAAAAATTAGAGCTGGAAGTCCAAGAAAACTGTTCTTCATACTAGAGAAACAACTGTGCAACTTCTCTGTGTCCTTGGAGGAAGATCAGTGATCAATGGGCCTTTTGTAGTTTGAAGCCCGACAACCTAAAATTATTTTTTTCATTGGGAAACTGTCTTGATATTTAAATCCTTTTGGCTTATATTTCCAGTCTTGGTTGCAAAGGACATTCCATTCCTCCTCATCCTGCCCGCCCCCAGCCCCAATGCGATGTGATGATATTACCAGCATAATATCCATATAAAACTCATAGGCAGGTTCTATCTCACTGTGCTGCGTGTTATTGTTTGTGTATCCAACTTCTTTTTATGCAACATACCCAGAACTTAGATTTATGCTGACATATAGGAGAGGTTGAAGGAATGCTTTATAGTTTGGGAGTTTGGTTGAAGCTAAGGCAAGCACCAGCATGAGCCAAGGTCAAGGTTAAAGAATGGGGCAATGTAGCTCATAGATTGACAACTACAGATGTACTTTGGACACACTGAAAGATGTGAGCAGGATGCCAGCTCCCCAGTAAGCTTGTACAGGTAGTCCTTGACTTACAACAGTTCATTTAGTGACTGCTTGAAGTTACAACCAGGGGTGGGCTGCTGGGGGTTTGCAGGGGTTCAGGAGAGCCCCTAGCTAAGATTCTGTGTAGTTTGGAGAACCCCCAAATCCCACTCCTGGCTGGCCCTGCCCACTCTACTCTGCCCCGCCCAGGAATCCCCATGTGGCCCATTTTGGATACTGGTAAGTGCAAACACGCACAGAGGCTTGGGGAGGGCGAAAAATGGGCCTCCCAGAAATTCAGGAAGGCTGGAAATGGGCCCACTTCCGGCTTCCAGAGAGCCTCCGGAGCCCTCCCAGAACCCTTCCAGAGGCTCAAGGAAAGCCTCCAGAGCTCGGGGAGAGTAAAAATGGCCCCTCCCACCATGGTATAGGAGGCTGACTAGGCCACACTAACCATGGCCACATCCACCCAGCAACTGGGCTGAGAACCCTTTGCTAAAATTTTTGAAGCCCATCCCTGGTTATAACGGCACTGAAAAAAGTGACTTGTGACACTTTTTCACACTTACAATCAATTGCAGCATCTGCAGGGTCCCATGATCAAAATTCAGACTTTTAGCTGGCTAGTTTATATTATTATGAAAAAGTAATAAGTTGAGGGTAGATGTTAATGCCTTATTTTACTGCACCAAAGGAGTCGGAAGCTAACACCTTTTTTGTTTCTTTTTCCCTTGCTTTCCCCCACTATCCACTTCCCCTTTTCCTTCCCTAATGTTTACTTTTGTATTCTCTTTGCATGTCATATTACACATTAATAAAAAAAAAACTATATTTAAAAAATCCAAACATTGAGCAATTGACTGATATTTATGATGATTGCAAGGTCCTAGGGTCATGTGTTCACCTTTTTTTGCAACCCTCTAACAAAGTCAATGGGGAAGCCAGATTCGTTTTGTCCTCCTGGAACCTGCACGGTATATCAGACATTAACACAATTGAGAGGATTCAGAGGTATTTCTCAAGAAAAGTACTCCGCTCCTCCACTCACAATAGAATTCCCTATGCCTCCAGGCTCGAAATTCTGGGCCTGGAAAATCTGGCACTGCAGTCTGATCTAAGCATAGTTCACAAAATTGTGTGCTATAACATCTTGCCTGTCAACAACTTCTTCAGCTTCAATCACAATAACACACGGGAAAACAACCGATAGAAATGCAAAGTAAACCGCTCCAAACTCAATTGCAGAAAATATGACTTCAGCAACAGACTGGTCAATGCCTGGAATGCCCTACCAGACTCTGTTATAGCCTCAAATCCTCACAGCTTCAATCTCAAACTGTCTACCGTGAACGTCACCCCATTCCTAAGAGGTCCTTAAAGCACACCAGCTGCCTACCATCCCTGTCTTCCTGTCCCCATTTATCTGTATTTACTTCCCTCATTCTTATTTATGTTCATACTTATGCTTGTTATCTTGTACAAGTTTGACAAACAAACAAATAAAAAAAGTAAACAATGGTGTTACTAATTTAACAACTGAATTGAACTTAGGGCTGGTTTGTATGAACAAGAAACCTAGCTCACAAATCCAGAAATGTAATCAACAAGATCTCTTCTCTCCAGAAATAATTTTAAGAATAATTATTTTAATAATTTTAATTTTTAACAGGAAACCACATGCATTAATGAAAGTGATAAAGCAACTAAAGGGAAAAAATGTGGACTCCGTCTAAATCTGTGTTTAACACAATCAGCTTCTCCTGATCCATTCATTAGAAGAAGAAATTAATCTCACTTTGATGGTGACAGTATTCTTGCACTTTCATCTCATATACAAATCATGGTGAACTAATAGCTACAGAGCCATGCAGCAAAGCTGCAGAGCCAACAGCATGACCAAAGAACTTTTGGAAGAAATATCCATCTGGTTCAGTTCCAAGCTGGGAGAAAGACACTGGAAACATGGAGGCTGATTGGAAAGATGGTTTAATGATGAAGCAAAACCACATGGGTGGTTCTGGGCAGCCGACCACATGGAGTTGAGAGTGGGTGGCTTTTATACCTTCTCTTGGGCTTTGCACTTGAGCTTCCTGTTCCTGTGCAAGAACATATTTTCTATTGGCTGTTGTCAGACTCCCATGGGGCCATGTACAAATCCTAGGAGTTTGTCTGAGCTAAGTTTGGTTGAAGTTTGCTGGGGGTGATGCAATGTCCTTAGCAGATTGTGCAATGGAGTGAGCTCTGTGTTTTAGTGGGTTAATCCTATTATGTCCTGAAGGGTCATTTTTTTTAATCCCTTTACCCTAGAGCTGAAGGTCTTTTGTTTTGGCCCAGCCTTTCTTTATGGGCACAAAATATCTGCTGGGGACTATTGAAGAAGGTGGGGGCTGCTTTCCAAGAGCATGTTTCTCCATTTCGCATCCAGAGAAATACAATATTCTGCCTTTTTAAAATTTCTCAAAATATTTCATTCTTCTAGGAGAGCGGTGGGTGCTAACCTTCTACAGAAGCAAAATCTGAAACTCTTACATATACTTTTTCTTAATTAATAATTGAATTTGATGGTTGACAATTCTAACTCTTGGAGTTGACCGGTTCGTTTCTTCTCACAGAGAGTCAATAAAACACGTCATTGCACAAAACATTTTTGTCATAAAGATAAGGGTTTTGATTCTGAACACAAGTTCACTTTAACGATCTATTTACAACCTGGTGGAGTGAATCACTATGTTAATATTAATCTTGATGCCAGCAAAAGGGAGGCATAAATTTGGCAGACAGACCTTTGAAGCTTAGTTATCCAAATATTAGCGCAATGGCCATCGAAAAAAGGTGACCTCTTGGCTCAGGCACTTCATGGATAGCTAGCCGCTAATACTTCAGGTGCTAATGGACCTTCAGGCCATGAGAATGAATTACAGGTATTTCTTGACTTATGACCACAATTGAGCCCAAAATTTATGTTGTTAAGTGAGATATTTGTTAAGTGAGTTTTGCCATATTTTATAACCTTTCTTGCCATGGTTGTTAAGTGAATCACTGCAGCGGAAAAGCTAGTAACCTGGTTGTTAAGTGAATCTCCATTGACTTGGCTTGTCAGAAGGTCGGAAAAGGGGATCACATGACCTTGGGACAGATAACAGATCATCAGAGTTGGAAGGGATCGTGTAGGTCATCTAGTCCAACCCCCCACCCAAGCAGGAGACCCTACACCATTTCTGACAAATGGGAGTCCAATCTCTTCTTGAAAGTCTCAAGTGATGATGCTCCCACAACTTCCGAGGGCAACTTCTGTTCCATTGGTTGATTGTTCTCACTGTCAGAAAGTTTCTCCTTATTTCCAGATTGAATCTCTCCTTGTTCAGTTTCCATCCATTATTCCTTGTCTGGCCTTCAGGTGCCTTAGAAAATAGCTTGACCCCTTCCTCCTTGTGGCAGCCCCTCAAATATTGGAAGATTGCTATTATGTCTCCTCTGGCCCTTCTCTTTACTAGACTAGCCAAGCCCAGTTCCTGTAACTGTTCTTCATATGTTTTAGTCTCCAGTCCCCTAATCATCCTGGTTGCTCTTCTCTGTACACTTTCTAGAGTCTCAACATCTTTTTTATAGTGTGGTGACCAAAACTGGATGCAGTACTCTAGGTGTGGTCTTACTAAGGCTTTATAGAGTGGTATTAGTACCTCACTTGATCTTGAATGTATCCTTCTGTTAATGCAACTTAGGATTGCATTAGCTTTTTTGGCTGCTGCTGCATACTGCTGGCTCCTATTTAGCTGGTTGTCCACTAAGACTCCAAGATCCCTCTCACAGTTTCTCTGCCACCATCATAAATATGAACCAGTAGCCAAACATCTGAATTTTGATCACGTGACTATGGGGACACTACAAAGGTCACAACTGTGAAAAAAGATCATAACTCACTTTTTTCAGTGCCATTGTAACTTTGAATGGTCACTATAAAAACTTTTGTAAACCGAGGACTACCTGTATAGGTATATCAAACTAAGGGAAAAAGAAATAATGATTCAAGTATATTACAGGCTTAATTTCAGGAAATGCCAAGAGTAATATCTTCTTTCATCTTAGTTAGAGGGAATAATTCAATTTAAAAAAGGCACATAAAAATCTCATTTCAGAATTTTAAGGTTTATAAAGACGTAGGATCAGTTTTAGCTTGCTTGCACGGTGGCTCATATATTTATTCAGCCCCAAACAAGTGTTAAAATCTTTGCCTTTTTATTAACCTTCCCTGACAAACATTAATAATGCTCTATTCATTTCTCTATTGATGTCATTTTATGTCTTCTTAATTGGGTTAGAAAGATTTTTGCCACAAGATTCTATTTACAAGAATAACAGAATATGAGGCCGTAGACAGTAATTATGCTGAAAAAGTCCATGGCAAAATGTTCTTGTGAAAATCCCATGGAAGTAAACGGAAACCGCTATGAGCAAAAAAATAAAAAAACCTGGAGGTTTTTAAAGAAGAAATTGGACAACCATTTGTCTGAAATGGGATCTAGGGCAACCTGGCATGGCCAGCTTGGTGCAGTCAGCTCGCCACCGCCAAGTTGCCTCTGCCAACTCATCGTTGCCAAATTATCACAGGACAACTCAACACAGCCAATTTGCTGCCGGGACAACTCACTATGGGCAACTGATGGGAGAACTGGATTGGTGGGCTGGCAAGCGAGCGAGCAAGTGAGTGGGCAGAGCCAGAGTGGTGGTGGCAGCCAGGGGCTTCTCATTTTCACATGCCCCTCCAGTGCCACATGCCATTTAGCCATAGTGGCAGTATTCAGGATGTTTTGTGGGGGGGAAGTAGCAGGTGATGCTGATGGTGGAAAGGTAGTGGCGTCTGGGTGTGTCACATTCTCACACTGCTACCGCCACCGCTGCGGGCTGTTTGGCAGTAGGGTTGGTGTTTGGGGGTTCAGGGACTGTGCCAGTGGGCAGAGTGACCAGCGGGGAGTTGGTGCATCCCATTTTCACACATCCTACTGCCACCACCACAGAGGTGGTATTAAGCAGGTTCTGATCAGTTTTGGAGAACTGGTAGTGGAAATTTTGAGTAATTCGGAGAACCGGAAAATACCACCTCTGACTGGCCCCACCCCCATCTATTCTCTGCCTCCCATCGGCTGTTGTCGCCTGCCCACCCGAGGATGCAAGGGGGGGGAATTAAGTCACTCCCAAAAAGACGGCCTAGCCGTTTTCTCGGGGGTCAAAAAAAAAATAAGGCCCGGCCTTATTTTGTAAGAAACACAGTATATCTATATCTATATTTGTTTTCGTAGATTTTCAGCTATCCAGAATCACATATGCTTGGTGGTTCTGCTTCACCATTAAACTGTCTTTCCAATCATTCTCCATGTTTCCAGTGTCTTTCTCCCAGCTTGGAACTGAACCAGATGGATATTTCTTCCAACAATGGCATATAAATTTAATAAATGAATAGGATAGAAAATACATACATTTTTAAAAGGACTAGGACTTTGTGTTGGAGATTGTTATGAAGGTGCCCCTAAAGATACAAAACGAAAGGCCTGATTCTCTTTGCATGCTGAACATTAGACCAGTTAAGTCAATTTAAAATAGGCCGGGTTTTGCTTGTTTGAAATGGAATGCATTTGTGGTTTAGTAAAATTCAAATTTGGCCAGTTTTATGACATGGTGCTAGCTGTCTCTGATTTTACATGGATCTGCAATAACATCTGGGTGGTCATTTTAGCTCAAACAGCATGATCAAATATTTTTAGTGGTAAAAGTTTTCTTGTGGCCATGTAAACATTCTGGTTACTTTCACACATCTGCTAAGAGAATACTGTACTCTCATTTGTCACAACTAGCCTAAGAATAACATATCATTTATGGATGGTGGAGGAAGTGAATATTGGGTGGCTACTTACAAAGGGAATTCCTCTCTTTGAAACGCAGACCAATCTATGTCTCAACAACAAACTTTATTATGGTCAAATAACAAAAAAAGAAGTATAATCACAGACAAAGAAGAAAAGTTTGTTTTCAGAGTAAGAAGCCTTGATGTTGCCCATCAATCTTTCCTACTTAAGCAGACAAAAGATTGTGCAGACAAAAAAATGATATTGCCATAGACTTTTGATCTCCAGTGAAGTCTTCAGTATTTTTATATCCAACTGTTTGGGCAAGGATTAAGCAAATTCTTGCTCTTTTTTATCAATGTAATTCTTCCAGTAGGGTGATGAGTCAAAAGCCACTATCTGTGATAATGATTTTGATTTGGGGGCTCTGGGTTAAGTGATGAAGTTCTCATATAGAAGCTTTCTCAAATCCACAAAAACCTAAAAATCTATTTTTTCATCCTCCCATACAACAAATCAGGATAACTTCACTGTTAATAGTTGAAAAGAAAAGATAATCAGGAAAACTACTCTTGATTCTTCTCTTTATCTGCCTTCTACTTGTAAAACAGAGCCTTTGAATCCCATCCTAATCATTTTACAATTGCCAGACTCTTTCAGTGATAAAAGTTGTTGTTCCCTGTCCTATAACTCTCCTAATTTCTCTGAATTACCTACCATAGCTTCACACATTGGATTGGTTGACTGATTGATTGTAGGCTATCAATTCACTGTTGAGTCCTAACATAGATGTTCTCCATGATGTTTTGTTCCTAACCTGATTCTTTCAATGGTGCATCCATTGCCAATGTAACTGGAACATTGTCCTTCCACCTTGTGCTAGTCATCTTCTTCTCTTTCTTTCCACCTTCGTCACCCTTGGAGCCTTCTCCAGAGAGCTGGATTTTCTTAGAATATGTCCAAAATAGGATCATTTGAGTTTGGTCATTTATGCCTCAAACGAAAATGCTCAGTTGATTTATTTGATGATCTATTTGTTTGTTTTCTTGTCTGTCCATGTAGAGTCTTCTACAACACCAAATGACAAGTGTCATTACTCTTCTTATCCTACTTCTTCAAAATCCAGCTTTCACTTCCATACAGTATCACAAGGAATACCATGGTTTGGCCTGATCCTGATGTTAGTTAGTACACAAATAGTCTTCGACTTACAACTGTTCAAAGAAGAAACTTATGTCTTGGCTTTATAGATCTGGTAATCAGACTCCCTCTGAAGTCATATGACTAAACTTTGGATGCTTGGCAACACAGCTGTTGTGGTTCACCGGCAGCTGGTGCAGACGGCAGAAGAATTGGACAGTGGGGAAGAAAAGGAACCAGTCAAGAGTCTGGAGAGGACTCGGACAAGGGTCCTGCTTCCAATGCAGGGATGGGGCCAGGACCATGTGGGACTGGGGTGCTGCCTTTGGAGCCTTTGGAGTCTGGCAGCAGCGAAGCGGAGGACCCAGTGTGCATGTGCACAAAGTTGCTAGAAGGCAAGAGCAGCTGAAACAAAAGGGGCAACTTGGGAGTAAGGCTGGGAGGTGATTGCCCCTCCCGTAAGGGATAAAAGTCAGGCCTAAATGACAAAACCTTTGCAGGAAGCAAAGTAGCTTGATCCGTTCTGAATCATCCACGAAGGTCAGTGTCATTGGTGGGATTCAAATTTTTTTTACTACCGCTTGGTGGGCGTGGCAGGGGAAGGATACTGTAAAGTCTCCAGTCAGAGGTGGGATTTATTGGTTTTCTGAACTACTCAAAATTTCCACTACCGGTTCTCCAGAACTGGTCCAAACCTGCTGAATAGCACCTCTGGTCTGTGTACTTTGGTTGGTTTTTTCTTGTACTTCAGTTGGTTTCTTTTATAGTTAATTTGATACTTCTGTTTTTGGCAGCATTCCACAGAACTGAAAGGTGTGTGCTTATCTTGGGGGAATGTTTAAGATTAGTTCTGGCTGGGAATGAAAACAATTCCCTGAGGTGCAATAAAATAGGTTTTGCTTTTAAAACAAGTTTGTGATTAATTATGATTGACAAAGCCTGGGTCAGATCAACGGCCACATTTACAGGTCTTAGCAGCATTCCGAACTCACATGTTCATGATTTACAATAGTTTTCCAAAATGCCAGCATTTCTAGTTTTTAACAAAACTAGCCCCAATGGCAAAGAATTGGTTCACTTAACAACTGTTACATTTGCTTAACAGCCACAGATTAATGTAACGACTACAACAATTAACGTAATCTTCTCCAAAAAACCATCATAAAATCAATGTTTACTACCACTTACACCCATCACACATATGAACTTAATGGGCAGGTCCCATTACAATCATATGTTGAGGACTATCTATAATGACATCATGGTATTTATACCTACATTCCTACATTTTTCAACTTTTAAGAGTGTAGTGTATTTAAATAAAGACTTCTAGGGCAATGTTCCTATTGGTTAACAGAAGCCATGATATGATTGGTTAGTAATGTTAGTACCTGATTGGCCGCCAATAACTAAATGTCATTGGTTGCGAGCCATAGAGCAACCGCTATAAAAGGGGCTGCTGCGGTTCGACTGCAGTTGAAGTTACTGTTATTATTAAAGAGCTGAATTCAACTCCGGTCTGCGAGTCTCTTTACTGGTGACAGAACAAAGAGCAACTGGGAGCCAGCAATGTCAATTCCACTAAATCGCCAGCAAGTATTTTAGCAGATAACAGTTCTTTTGCTTTTTTCTCTCCACCTTCTTAAAAAGAGTTGAGTTTTTCTACCCACTCAATAAACTCTTGTTTAGAGACTGCACATAACAACCTCTCTTGGCTAAAGGCAGGGGGGTGGACTGCTACGGGTTCGCCCGGGTTCAGGCAAACCCATAGCTAAAGTTATGGCCAGAATCACCAAATCCCACCATAGCTGGCCCCACCCACCCTGCCCCGACCCTCCCAAGACTCTCCACATGGTCTGTTTTGGATGCAAGGTAAGTACAGGGCCCGCATGGAGGCTCGGGGAGGGCAAAAAACAGGCCTCCTGGAGGCTCCGCAAGGCTGGAAACTGACCCATTTCTAGCTTCCAGAGGGCCTCCGGAGCCTGCAGGAGGCCATTTTTGCCCTCCCAGAGGCTCGAGGAAAACCTCTGGAGCCTGGGGAAGGCGAACACCCCCCCCCCGCCGTGATGCAAAAGGCCGACTAGGCCACGCCCACTAGGCCATGCCCACCCAGCAACCAGGCAGAGAACCAGTTGCTGAAATTTTTGAAGGCCACCCCTGGCTAGAGGTAGAGTAGTAAAAACATGTTGTGTAGCGAAATCACCAGCTTGAGAAACGGAAGGCCTGGCTAGCAGCTTTGCACAATCATCCCTTATGCCATGCAGCCAGGCGGTGCAATATGCTTTCTTTGAAAAGCCGCCTGTTAGATCAGGTGTTTTGCAGCTGTTTCCTCACAGTGATTCACGGCAGCCGTTAAAAAATCTCTTCTCCACAAGGAACACATCTAAAGCCACAGAGAGTTACATCTCCGCGAGAGATCTCTTCCTAAAATGTACCACAGTGGCAACAGCTACCCTGTTGCTTCTGGGTGGGTCTTGACAGAGGGTTTTAAAAGGAAAAAAAAAAAACCTTGGGTCTTTACCAGCAGCCACTAATGAACACTGAAAAATGAGCCAATCTTCCTGAGGTTGTTCCAGAATTGCCATTAAACTATTTCCCACCCAGCTTGTGGGGATATTTTACTGTCTTTCATGAGAAAAGTTAGTAAATTTAATTTAAACGATTAGCAGTTGTGGTTTTTCAATTCATTTAAACTACATATTGCGATGCCGGCCAATTAAAATGTAGGCGACAAGTTGGACTGATTCAGAAGGAATGCTTTTAAAAGAGTGAATTGACATTCGCAACTGAAAATGAAAAATAATGCCACAGGGATTTCTTTTTCCTAAGCCCATAGAAGGAGACTCGTCTGCAGTATTGTTAAACTAAGATAAGGTAAGTTAAGCTTTATAAGATAAGACAACCTTTATTGTCATTTTCCTGTATACACAATGGCACGTATTAAAATGAACGGACGATGCCCACTCTCGAAAGAAAAAACTGCACCCCCACCAAATAATGTCACCGTCCCAAGGATAACAATAATAATAGCAGCAGCGGCATCCAAAAGTGCCAATTCATACAAAAATGACACCAAAACTTACACACACACAAATATTTTTAAAAAACTATTTTTGTGGCCAACAGAATTCAGAATAATTTATTGTGTTAACTTTGGAAGAGCCAGCTGAAGATTAACACCAATAGATTTAAGGAATAGTTATACATTATAAAATAGTTAATTGGTTCGGTACCTGGTAGATTCCCATATGCATCCAGGGCTGATAATCACAAGTGTAGAAAACAACTTTGCTGAAATCCCCTAACAAATAACATCTGTCAATCCTTGATGATAAACAGCAGTGCAAAGAGGAAGAGAAAAATACAATCCCTATATTTTATCAGCTATCAACTGACACTCTGTGGAAACAGCAGCTGAACTTTGAAGCAGCAGAGAATACTGAAGCTTTTGAACTTTGGTGTTGGAGAGGACTCCTGAAAATATTATAGATAGGTATTTATTTATTTATTTATTTGGGGAAATTTATAATGCCGCCTATTTGCACATGGCAACTCAAGGCAGCTTACAAGAATATAAAAACCCCATATATAAAACAATAAAACTAATGAAAGAGAGAATCATATAATAAATTAATAAAATAATATAATAAAATAACCACCACCACCCGCCCCAGCGACAGCACATCACATGAGCTATTTAACGGGTTCCATCCCACTCTGCGTTCCCCAGGTGCAATGGCAGAACTGTTATGTCGCGGGAAAGATCGACTCGAGACCAGTGTGACTTTCAGCTCTTTTATTAGTCTCTTGCAAAACTCAACAAACCGGAGTCGCAGCAGCCTCTTTTATAGCAGCTGCTCGCGGCCAATGACGGCTCCTTGAATTTTCCCGCCGTCAGACGGACCAATCAAAGGATAGTATTACAAGTATTCAAAGGACCAATCAGAGGTTGTATTGACGGGCCAATCAAAAGGCAGTATTGACGGACCAATCACAAGGCAGTATTTCAAGTATGCAATATATGTATATAACACCAACCAGTTCTTCAGTGCCTTCCGGAAGAGTATTATTGTGGGGGCCATTCTAATCTCTGGGGGAATGATGTTCCAGAGAGAGGGAGCCACCACAGACAAGGCCCTTCTTCTGGGTCCCACCAGGTGTATTTCCCTAGGGGATGGGACCCACAACATCCCTTGCCTCCCTGCTCTAGTGGGTTGAGTAGATGTGACCAGCAAGAGACGGTCCTTCAAATAACCTGGTCCCAAGCCATGAAGGGCTTTAAAGCTGACAACCAGCACTTTGAATTGCACCCAGAAGCAAATCAGCAACCAATGCAGCTCCCGCAGGAGAGGTGATACATGTGCACAGCAAGGTCTGCACAAAACTATGCGGGCCGCTTTATTTTGCACCAACTGAAACTTCCAGATGCTCTTCAAGGAGCACATTGCAGAGCACATTGCAATAATCAGAGAAATGATCAGAAATTTAAGAGTCGAAGATGTTGAGAGTGTGAACATCCTATCCTGCCACAAAAGTTAGCATTTACTGAAATAATCCTGTAAAAAGATCATCAATCAAAGCAAATATTACCGCTTTTGCTTTCATTTCTCATTCCTTCTATTTTCTAAGTTTGTGTTGCCTCTTTCTTGGACTGATATTCCTGGTACCAAGTAGGATTTGGCTTCAAAATCCTTCACGCAGGCACAGGAATTCAAGAGTGTTTGATAGTTTGCATGAACTCTGCACAGTGTCACTGGTCCTGTCTTTACTTTTTCTTTTTTTGACAGCCAAAAATTCTAAGTGGAGTTGCCTGAAATCTGCCAATGTTGAACTAGGCTCCCACAGAGGCCCCTTCACTTGAACCTGAACAATCCCTAAAGCCATTTCAGTTTCTCACCCAAACACCCCATCCTCTAACATCAGCATCATGGAGCAGTTCCCAGCAGTGGTGGTATTAAAAATAAAAAAAATTCCACTGGTTCTGGGGGCATGGCTTGGTGGGCATGGTGTGGCTTGATGGGTGTGGCACAGCTTGGGGGTGTGTGGCTTGGGGGCATGGCAAGGGAAGGATACTGTAAAATCTCCATTCCCTCCCCACCCCACTAGCCTGCTTTCCAGCTCCGTTCTCCTGTGCAGGGCAGCAAAAGAAGACCCAGCCGATCAGCTGGGACTCAATGGGAGGCAGAGAATAGATGGGGGCAGGGCCAGTCAGAGATGGTATTTGCCGGTTCTCCGAACTACTCAAAATTTCCACTGCTGGTTCTCCAGAACCTGTCAGAACTGATTGGCTACCACCTCTGGTTCCCAGTGATGAAATGGTTTACGTTGAGAGGCATCTTGTTCTTTGTATTTTTATTTATTTATTTAATCACAGTGACTCTAGGCAGCTTAGGAACAATAAAAAAACACAGCATGGAAAAAAAAATAGGAAAAAAAAAACAATACCCCCCACCGGCACCAATACATGGTTACGTTAAACAAGCCATTTGATGGGCTCCATCACACTCTGGGTTCCCCAGGAGAGCTGACAAAACTAGGTCTTCCGGGCTTCATGAAAGACTGTCAAAGCAGCCGCCGGTCTAATTTCTGCAGGGATTGTTAAGTTCGGAAAGAAGGGAGGCCACACCAGAGCTTCAGTCATAACGCACTTTATTCGTGGGAATAAAGGGGGCTGTCGCGTCTGCAGCTAACAGCAGACCTACCAGCGAACAGCAGCTGGCTCAACCTAGCAGCCGGCTTTTATAGCCGACTGTTGAAGGGAGCCAGCCAATGGGGACTAAGAACGCCCCCGCAGGAATTGCGGACCTGATGGGGAACTGGTGTCAGCCCCAAGGACATAACACCCCTTCCCCCCAGATACGAACATGAGTAGTCTTTAAGGTATGAAGGCGGTTTGTGTTGCCGCTCTGATCGTCTTAGTTCGGGTGTAGGAGCGGGTGGCACAGAGTTCGGGACTGCGGGGATTTGGTCCCTTGGTAGCTGTCCAGCCACCCGACCTTGCTCGCCAGTCGCCGGCCGGGTTGTCGAGTCGCTGCGGTCTCCCGGTGCGGTAGGGGAGCTGCTGGGGATGGATGTTGATTCTGTAGGATGGTCACGGTCAGCCGTCTGCTCCCTCGGTTCGGTTGGTGGAGGCAGGTTACTCTGAGTGTCCCAGCTAGGTGCCGGATGCGGTGCCTGGAATGTTGCTGTGGTCTCTGGATCAGTGGTGGTGTGCTCGTTCTGCCGGCTCCTCAACTGATCCAGGTGTCTCCGCCAAATGCGCCCGTCTTCTAACTGGACGTGGTACGACCTGGGCCCCGTGATGGCCACGATCCTGCCAGGTACCCACAACGGGTCTCCCGCGTAATTTCTGGTAAAGACTTGATCCTGTAAGACAAAACTCCTGACCCTACTGTTAGACCCAATGGGTGTATCTGGGCAATAGTGAGGGTGCAGCCTGTCTAGTATTGTCCTTAAGCGTCTGCCCATCAGTAGCTCTGCCGGTGACTTGTTTGTGACCGTGCACGGGGTCGAGTGTTGGCTTATAAGGAATCTAGAGAGTCTGGAATGCCAGTCATCTTGGGTGAACCTGGCGAGGGCCTCTTTGGTTGTTCTGACTGCTCATTCAGCCAACCCATTGCTCGAGGGGTGAAAGGGAGCCGTTAGGATGTGCCGGATGCCTAGGTTGGCGACATACCGGCTGAAGTCTGTGGACGTAAATTGAGGACCGTTATCCGACACAATAGTGTCCGGGAGACCGTGTGTGACGAACAAACGAGTCAGTGCTTGGGCGATTGCTCGTGTGGTGGTTGAGAGTAGGAGTGCCACATTGATCCATTTAGAAAATGAGTCTACTACTATTAGGAATGTTTTGCCATGGAATGGGCCGGCCAGGTCAACATGTAGACAAGACCATGGTGCGTTGGCGCTTTCCCATTTGGTGGGAGGGGTTACTGGGGGCGCTGGCCGGGATTCTTGACAGGGACAGCAGGAGCTTACCCATTTTGCAATTTCGTTGTCCATGCCCGGCCACCATACATAGCTCCGTGCCAACGCCTTCATTCGTACAATGCCGGGGTGCCCTTCGTGTAATGCCTTCAGGACGGGTCTGCGTAGTGATTCTGGAATGACAACTCTGGTCCCCCATAGCAGACAACCCTGCAAACTGGAAAGTTCCTGTTGGCGGACTTTAAAGGGTGAAAATTCGTTAGAAGGGTTACTGCCCGGCCACCCCCTCCGTACCCAGTCCAGGACCTGGGCGATCAGTTTGTCCTTCCTGGATTGGAAAGCAATGTCTCTCGCAGTGATTGGAATTCTGAACTCACTGGTGTCAAAGATGGTGTGGACTGGGGCCGGATCCTCCACAGACGTTGGTAGCGGGCACCGGCTGAGGGCGTCTGCATGGCTGAGATTTTTTCCTGGACGGTGCACTAACTTGTATGAATATGCTGCCAGGAATAAAGCCCATCTTGTCATTCGGGGAGACAAGACTTGTGGTGTTTGCTTTTCTCCGGAGAGAAGCCCCAACAACGGTTTGTGGTCTGTAACCAGTTCGAAATTGTGCCCAAATAGAAATTCATGAAATTTTTTAACAGCTGCTACGGCAGCTAGGGCCTCTTTGTCGATTTGGCTATAGTTGTGTTCTGTCGTTGAAAATGTTCTAGAGAAGAATGCAAAGGGGGCTTCGGACCCGTTGGGTAGTCTATGACTTAATACGGCCCCAATTCCGAAAGGCGGGGCATCTGCTGCCAAAACTAGCGGTAGGTTCTGGTTGAATTGGATCAGTACAGCGTCTGAAGTGAGGAGTGACTTGACTGCCCTGAAAGCGTATTCCTCTTTGGGTCCCCAGTGCCATGGAACATTTTTATCTAAGAGTCTATGCAGTGTTTCTGCCACTGATGCCTTGTGCGGCAGAAATGATGCATAGAAGTTCAGCAGGCCTAGGAAGGCTTGTAGTTCTGGTTTGGACGATGGCGTGGGTGCCTCGTGAATGGCTTTAACCTTTGATTCTACCGGGTGGATGCCAGAGGCGTCTATTCGGTACCCGAGAAAGTCCACCTGCTTAGTGGCTATGGTGCATTTTTCTTTTTTTAGTTTGAGGCCATGCTGTCTGAATCTGTCCAACACCCCTCTAACTCTGAGGAAAAGCTGTGTTCTGTCCCGGGCGGAAACCAAGATGTCATCAAAGTACGGAACCACGCCAGGGAGGCCCTGTAGGATCCGTTCCATTAACGACTGGAATATGCCCGGGGCAACACTCACACCAAATTGGAGGCGCTTGCATCGGAAGGCCCCTCTGTGGGTAACAATAGTTTGCAATTCGGCCGTTTGGTTGTCTACAGGAAACTGTTGGTAAGCCTGTGACATATCCAATTTGGCAAATATCGTTCCGGGTTCGAATGTGTGCAGTAAATGCTGGATTACTGGCACTGGGTATGCGCTAGTCTGTAAATAGCGATTTATTGTGGTCTTGTAGTCTGAACACATCCTTATACTACCATCTTTTTTGAGGGGTGTGACAATAGGTGTCTCCCACTTAGCAAAATCCGTGGGTTCGATTACCCCTTGTTTTAACAATTTGTCTAGTTCCGCATCCAGCTTAGAACGCAGAGCGAATGGCACTCTCCGCGGTTTCAAACGGATGGGAACTGCCTGGGGGTCCACTGAGAAAGAAATAGGTGTGCCCTTGTAGCACCCCAATTCATCGCTGAAAACGTCAGCGTAATCAGAGAATAGTGAGTCGGTGTCAGAGGACGAGACAGCATGAACCCCCGTTAAGTTAAGGCCAAGAGAGGGGAACCAATCCAACCCCAAAAGACTAGGAAGGGCACCATCAACTACCACTAATGGCAGGTGTCCTTTAAAGGTTCTGAATTTGACTAGGAACTTGCCTGTTCCGATTACTGGAATGTTCTTTCCTTGGTAGTCTCATAAGGATAGGCGACTCTTCTGCAGCTGTTTCCTGGACAGGCTGGGACGTATCTTCTTGAGCGTGCTCCATGAAATAATCGAGAGCGCTGACCCGGTATCGACCTCCATTAGGCAGGGTTTACCTTCTAAATGAATGGAGAGTTTAATTTTATTGGGTGTTAAGAAGGTATGGTTAGCTTGATAGCATGTAAAACAGTTTTCTACTTGCCTGGATGGCCCCGAGGGGGCGTAAGATGGTGGCTTTTGTGGAGCCACGTGCGCTGCCTGGCACACCCTAGCAATGTGTCCTCTTCTGCTGCAGTTGTTGCAGGTGGCACTTTTGAACCTGCACGTTGCTCTGGCATGGGGACCCCCACAGGAGAGGCACAGCAGGGTGTGCCTAGGTACGTTGCCTTCTCTCGGTCTAGTTCCTACCTGTGGCTGCTTGAATGGTTTGAGACGGTGCACTTCAGATTGCTCGATGGGCTCTTCTTCGTTCACTGCCTCCTCAGAATGTACAGTGACTGGATTACCTTTGGGGGTGCTTCCCTGTATTTCAGCCGCTGACTGTATTGCCAATTCTGCAGCCAGGGCTTCCTCGATGGCTTGTGCTAGGTTGAGGTCCTTCCTTGCCAACAACCGCCTCTGTAGTCTTGTATCCTTGACCCCGCAGACAAGTTGGTCCAGGAGCATGTCATCAAGGTAGCCTTTAAATTCACAGTGCAGGGCTGCGGTTCTGAGGGCTGCCATATATTGGTTTATGGTTTTTCCCTCCGCTTGCTTCCTCATGCGAAAGGCGAAGCGTCTCGCGATCTGTGACGGTTTTGGCGAATAATGATTGGAGAGGGTCTCCAGTAGCTCAGATCATGGGACATTCTTGAGTTCTCTTGGGGCGAACAGTGCTGTTGCCGTGTCAAATACGGTGGCCCCGCAGTAGCTCAGGAAGAAAGACTTCTTTTTGTTGTCTGTAGCGTCAGCCAGACCCACAGCATCAATATAATGGTTAAACCGGTTTTTATAAGAGTCCCATTTATCTTCATCTGGTTTGAATGGCTGGAACGCCGGATTCGCATTCATGACTGGTTCAGCTTGTGGCAGGTAAAACAAGTCTCACTGGGAATACAGGCCCTGGAAGGGGTAGCAGCTACAGTTTGTAGTGCTGTTAATGAGTGTTCAGCTTCTGAGTTCTCTCTGGGTTGTACAGATAGCAGCTGCGCTCGCAGTGCAATTTCGGTCTGGTGATTCAGCTCGTGGAATCTCTCTGGGTTTTCTCGCTCTCTGCAGCCCTTGGCGGCTGGGAACAGACGCTATAACTGACGTCTGTTTGAGTTTCGCGCCCTTACAAGGGCGAGGCGGCGATGCTGCAGCTGCGCGCTGACAGCGATTTGAATCTTGCGCCTAGATTTAGTGGTCGTGAGCGTCGCGCTGGAGCTTCGCTACACGCAATTCTGGCAAGTTTGCTGTTGGGCGGCTGAGGCTCTCAGTGCCCACTCTCTTGTAGCTAGTTTGTGTTCTTGAGCGGCTACACGCTCCGCTTCGATTCCTTCTCAAATGGCTGACCGAGCTCTCAACGTCGCGGCTACGGTTCAGCGCTTCAGATTCGTGATTTTCAGCTCTTGTATAGCTGCTGGCTGGCCATATCCCATCCTCGTTGCCAATGTTAAGGTCGGAAAGAAGGGAGGCCACACCAGAGCTTCAGTCATAACGCACTTTATTCGTGGGAATAAAGGGGGCTGTCGCGTCTGCAGCTAACAGCAGACCTACCAGCGAACAGCAGCTGGCTCAACCTAGCAGCCGGCTTTTATAGCCGACTGTCGAAGGGAGCCAGCCAATGGGGACTAAGAACGCCCCCGCAGGAATTGCGGACCTGATGGGGAACTGGTGTCAGCCCCAAGGACATAACAGGGATGATGTTCCAAATGGAGGGAACCACCAGGAAAAGGCCCTTTCTTCTGGGTCCTGCCAGATGGACCTTCTTAGGGGACGAGACCTGCCACATTCCTTGCCTCCCTGCTGTAGTGGGTCAGGTGGATGAGACCAGCAAGAGATAGTCCTTCTTGGTCCCAAGCCCTATAGGGCTTTAAACATGATACCCAGCTTCTTGAATTGCACCCAAAAGCAAATCAGCAACTAATGCAAATCCTGCAGGAGAGGTAACACTTGTGCACGCCGAGGTCTACACAGTAGTGGCGGTGTTCAGCCCAGTTCAGCTGGTATAAATGGTCGGATTTCTTGATTTCTAGCTAATCTAAACCATGCGGCACAGCTGATTCCCCCACCCCCAGCTTCAAAATGTATCTTTTTTCAGCGCTTCTCTGAGGCCCGCTAGGCCAAAAACAGGGCGCAAAGGAGTGCTGCAAAAGAAAAAAAGAAAGAGAAAGAAAGAGGGAGGAAGGGGAGCAAGAAAGGGAGGGAGGGGAGAAAGAAAGAGAAAGAGAAAGGAAAAAGGAAAATGAAAGAGAGAGGAGGGAGAGGGAGAGAGGGAGGGGAAAAGGAGAGGAAGGAAGGACCACAAACCTTGCCACTAGACTAGACGCAGCTTCACAGGATGCTTTGAAACATCACAGCAATCCAGGACTGGAAGATACCTGGGGGTCATCTAGTCCAACCCCCTGCTCCAGAAAGTGAGTTTCTGTCTTTTTACCCTGTCACATGACCGCATAGCCACTCCCACCAAGCCACACTCACCAAGCCATGCCCACAGAACCGGTAGTAAACATTTTTGAATCCCACCACTGCTACACAGGACTGCATAGAACCATTCAGGCTGCTTTTCAAGGGCAGCCCCACGTAGAGCGCATTGCAATAGTCAAGACGGGAGGTGATTAGGTCATGAGTGACCTTGAGTAGGGTCCAGGAAAGGGACCAAAGAACAGGAAGCTCTTCTCCTAAGGGGAAAAATCACTCACATTACAAGAAAAGGTATTATATGGCTCTACTTGCCTAATAGGCCAAAACAAGAATAGATCCCCATGTTCCCAACATTATCAGTTCAAGGCAATAAACACAATATGGAAAGAATCTGTCCAGAAGGGAGTCACAGAGTTTATCGTGATTGCTTCCCGGTGGGAAGCTGGAATAAACAAACAGTTTCCAAAGCCAATTTTAAAAGAAAAAAGCTGGAAAGCTCCCCCCCCCACCCTCCTTGTTGCTGTAGGTACAAAATAAGAAGTAAACAGTTTAGAAAAGTACTGAAAATCACAGCAAGGAAGTTCAATTTTCTTTCGGTACACTTGTTCAGCCTGATGTTCTTTTTTGTTTCCCCTAGTAGATCTTTTAGAAACATTGGACACCCACAATTCCCTATCTGAACTCTGTTAGCTGAGAATTCTGGGGCTTGTGTGGTCCAGCACAACTGGAGGCCGGTAACTTACAGGAGGCTTTCTTTGATTTCCAAAGCCTTTCTCAAAACCCTGCAAAGTCTTCAACAGATGTGCCTTTTCAGAAAGAAGGCCTGGACTCAATTCTATTTGTTTCATTTAAGAACTAAAACAATCTCTTTGAGTTTATCCAAGGTTTAGATAAAACTGCAATGTTCCTAAATAAAATTGATTTCGTCCTGGAACTATTCCTCTTAGGAATGATTAAAAGAAACTATAACAGGAAGATAAAATATCTTATATTACATGTAATAACAGCAGCTAGAATTCCCTATGCACAGTACTAGAAAAAAAGTGCTATACCTCCCAAAGGTTTGATAATTTACAAAAACTTTGAGTGCTTGGAAATGGACAAATTAACTATGGAATCAAAAGGGAAAGCTGACATGGAGTACAATGCAGTATGGGAAACATGGTATATCTGGATTGACAATAGACATAAGAATAGAAAATGTAAATAATGTATATAATAGTTATGAGGGTATGGAAGTAGTGTGTATTGAAAGATTGGATAGGGTGTATATATATGGTATTCAGCTTTGTTCGGGTATTTTCCCACATCATTATAGTTGTGCTTTTAAAGTTGTAGCAACAATTTGGCAGAATCTCATCTGCCATCATCAGGCTTCTGTATTGGGTTCGTCTGTGAGTCAGACTTTCACAGCCGTTTCTGTTTTAAATTTGGGGCTAGCCTACTGCTGTGCCAGAATGGTTTTTTTCTTCATCCTGATTGGTTGGGAGTCTTGGTCTGTGTTTATTGGTCTTGGAGTTTGCTGTGTTCTGCTTGATTGGTGTTTCTAATATTTTCTGTCTGTTTTGTAGCTTTTTTTGGTCTTGATTGGCTGGCAACATTGTGTTTCCTGTATTGGAGGCTTTTAGTGAGGCTTGGCTCCGAGTAAACGGATGGCACACTAGGACACACCATATACCAGAAGAAAACACACACCAACCGCTACCTCAACGCCCAATCCCACCACCACCCAGCACAGATAAACTCCGTGGCCAAAACACTAATTGCTAGAACCAAACGCCTGGCAGACAAGACACACATAAAGACTGAACTATGCATCCTGACTAAAGTACTGACAGCCAATGGCTTCCACAAAAGCAAAATCACTGGCTTGATCCACAAAAACACACTGAGACATAATGGAGACCTAGAAGATGAACTGACCTATGGAACAGCTGTCCTGCCCTACATAAGAGGTACTACAGACAAAATCAGTAAGATACTACACAGGCATCACATCAAGACTGCCTTCAAAACAAACAGAAAAATAGCAGCCATCCTTAGAAACCCCAAAGATAAAATTGACCTGGAAAACCAAGCCATATATGAAGTCCCCTGTGCATCATGCCCTGCCACATACATTGGACAGACCAATAGAAGAATAAGTACCCTCCTGGATGAACACAAAAATGCAGTAAAAAAGCTGGAACACACTTCCTCACTAGTCCAACACATGAAAGCAACAGGTCATAGCATTGACTTCAATGGCACCAAAACCCTAGCCACTATAGAAAACCCCAGCTACAGAATTATTAGAGAAGCCATAGAGATTGAAAAAAGACCTGAAAGCATGAATAGAAGAGATGATTCCATCAGACTGTCAATAATTTGGAAGCCTGCACTCACAAGCAAAAAAAATCTCCACACCACAAGCCAGGCAAATACCTGGGCACAAACAGATCCTCCCTGATACCTCCAGCTCAAACACACCCCAACCAGGCACCCAGATGAAACCTAGCTTCCTAATAAATGATAGCCATCCATTTACTCGGAGCCAAGCCGCACTAAAAGCCTCCAATACAGGAAACACAATGTTGCCAGCCAATCAAGACAAAAAAAGCCACAAAACAGACAGAAGATATTAGAAACACCAATCAAGCAGAACACAGCAAACTCCAAGACCAATAAACACAGACCAAGACTCCCAACCAATCAGGATGAAGAAAAAACCATTCTGGCACAGCAGTAGGCTAGCCCCAAATTTAGAACAGAAATGGCTGTGAAAGTCTGCCTCACAGACGAATACAATACAGAAGCCTGATGATGGCAGAAGCCTGATGATGGCAGATGAGATTCTGCCGAAACGTTGCTACAACTTTAAAAGCACAACAGTGTTTGAAAAGCCTCTTTTTTCCTGCTTTTTCAACCTCAGCTGTGCCGTGCAAAGCAGCTGAGGTTGAAAAAGCAGGAAATAAAGGGCAGATAAGAGCCCGGGCAGGCGGGTGGGCCAAACAGCAGCAAAAACAGAACGAGTTCAGTGTCTGCTGCTCTTCAGAGCTAACAGTTCTTTAGAACCGGGTAGAACTGATAGCATCCCACCTCTTCAGCACCTGCACACCCTCTCCAGCCTGGCACTAGACACACTGCCACACTGATACACACCAGCCGCCTGCACACTCCCACCCCTCCCAAAGCAGCCACTTGCTTGCCTGCGACTTGCTTAACAATTTGTGATCCTCACTTAACAACAACAACAACAAAGAGTGCCAGGATTGCCGCTGCTAAGTGATGTGATCATGCTTAGCGATAGGTAAGTTCCAATTGCCATCATTAAACAAGGCCTGCCTGAAATATAGCTGTGTTGTCAGACTGGGCCAGGGGTGGGCTTCAAAATTTCTAGAATGGATTCTCTGCCCAGTTACTGGGTGGGCGTGGCCATGGTGGGCGTGGCCTAGTTGGTCTTCTGCGCCATGGCAGGAGGGGGGACGTTTTTTGCCCTCCCCAGGCTCCAGAGGCTTTCCTTGAGCCTCCAGGAGGGTGAAAATGGCCTCCCTGAGCTCTGGAGGTTCTCTGGAAGCCAGAAATGGGCCCATTTCCAGCCTTCTTGAACTTCTGGGAGGCCCATTTGTCAATCCTCCCTGGGCCTCCACATGCACCCTGCACTTACCTGCATCCAAAACGGGCCACGTGGGGACTCCTGGGAGGGGTGGGGTGGGTGGGGCCAGCCAGGAGTGGGATTTGGGGGTTCTCCGAACTGCTAGGGGCTCTCTCGAAGCCCTGTAAACCCTGGACTGGGCCCATTACTTATTTGAAAGAAGTAACAAACCTGAGTTGATTTTTGTGTGATTCATGATCAGCACATCTAATTTATATAAGGGTCGTTTTCAGGCTTCTTGTTATGTATCAATCTTCACATAATCGCAACACATAGTACAAAATGAGCCTAATTTCCAAAGTCAGATTGAAAGATGGCATTACCAGCCTAATAATTTTATGCAACGGTCTTCTGATACCTCGCTATATTTGTTCTTAAGGTCTGAAAATCCAGTGCCTATCATTCTTAAATTCTGAAGTGTTCCTTTCCAAGAAAGTATATCTTGAATTTATAACTCCCAGCCAAACAGAAAGGTAGGGAATGTGTCACACTCATAGTAAACTTCTAAATTTGTGAGTACAGTGTGAACTTGAATCACTGGTTCTACATAGCATGAATAGCAACACAAATCCTGTATCTCTGGCGCAGCCACTAAGATATGGTACCAGTTAGGGCCACTCAGCCACAGAAATACTTCAGTAGTATGAGTTATGTATGACAGAGAAGGAGAGACAGTGCAAGAGGGAGGGAGGGAGGGAGACGGAGGGAGGGAGGAAGGGAGAGAGAGAGAGAGAGAGAGAGAGAGAGAGAGATACCGATTATGTGCCATCAATATATTTTTGAGTTTTAGAGATAACATAAGTTAATAAATATTGAGAGTGGTGCAATGGCCTAGAGGTGCAGCTCTCCCCTCACAATCAGGAGGCTGTGAGTTCAATCTTAGGTAGGGCAGATATTTCTCTCTCTGGGCACCCTGAGAATATATCTGCTGGGGGAAAAAACTCTGCACTGGCAACAGGAAGGGCATCCAGCCAGTAAACACTTCGCTCCATTTTGTTGCCCAGACTTCACCCTGCAAGGGATTATGGGGTCATTAAATAAGGATGATAAGTTCATAAATATTGAATAATGAAGATCAAATACAGTACATGATATACTGCTGTAAAATACATGCAAATGCCCACATTTTGACCTTGTGACTATGGGGATGCTTTAATGGTTGTAAGTGTAAGGAATGGTTGTAAGTCACTTTTTTCAGTGCCATTGCAATTCCAAACAGCCCCTAAATGAATGGTTTCAATTGAGGATTACGTGTATTGCATGGCTGTTCCTGTTATGTTCTCAGCAACGATTCAAATCCTCGACAGAGATCCAGAGTCATTAACTCTGATTTGGAAATCCAGTAGCTATGTTCTCCTAACTTTCTGTTCTATGTACATTAAAATATGATTCAGTTCTTTGTAATTCAGCATGCTGTAGGAACCCACACTTAATATATTATGTGATGTTTACTTTTTAAAAATAATAATAAGTGTTAATCCAGGTTTAGGGTTTATGTGTGTAAACCCAGCCAGGGCTTTAGAATATAAACATTCTAGACAAGCAGGCAAGATCATCTTTATCATTAGGAAGACTGAAATGACCACATCAGATAACTAATTAGGAGTGTAATAAAAGAAAAAAACTACAATATTATTTATTTAATTTAGTATTTTGATTCTACTGTCAGGTGTTAGGAGAAGTGTTCGTAAAAATCTTTTGCGTCTGAGGTCAAACTGACGGTGGTCAGCAGTAGGGAAATAAAACAGTCTCATTAATCCCTATTACAAAAGAAAGAATCAACAACTTGGAGGAAAGCTCAAAAACAGTGCAGGATTTGTAACCATGTTTTTAAAAATGGAAAAATCTGTCTTTTGTGTTGAAAACACAAAGACAGTATTTACTTCTGTTCTGCAGTTCTAACTGCATTTGCCAATAAAAGAGAAAGAGGAATTATTAGCAATGTGTACATTTAAGTAGACCTCACTTTAGAAGACATCATGACAAGGTTATAATGAACACGGTCCCCGTTGGTTATGAAACAAACACAATTATTAATGAACGTAGCCAAGATTTATGCAGCCATGTCCATTAGTCTTTGTTCTTCACAGAAGACAAGCTAACATTCTAATGTTTAATTATTTTGCACACAAGGGTGGTGTGCAAAAGCACATGCTCCATGTTTTTGTCCAAAAAAACACCTTTTTAAATTAAAATTTGAGGTTGTTGTGTTGTACATCCACACCAGTCTTTATGTGATCTAGAAGTCCCACAAAAAGCACTTTTTTGCAAAATAAAATGTTTTTTTTAAGTTTTTTTTATTTTTACAAACATATCAATGCATGAACAGTGTGACATCAGAGTGTCACGCATTTGCAAAATAAAATGTTTTGTAGGATAAGAGGAGAGGAAAATAGAACATAGGCTATGTAATTACATCCCCAGTATGACTTAAAAAAAAAAAAAAGCCCATTGGCATTCCAGTTTTGAGGATCACAGACAATTTGTGAAAGATGTACGGGTCATCCTTGACTTAAGTTCACAGCTGAGCCCAAAATTTCTGTTGCTAAGCAAGACAGTTGTTAAGTGAGTTTTCTCCCATCTCACAACATAGTTGTGAACTGAATCACTGCAGTTTTTAAGTTGTTAACACAGTTGTTAAATGAATCTGGTTTCTCCATTGACCTTGCTTGTCAGAAGGTCACAAAAGGTGATCACGTAACCCTGGGACACTGAAACAGTCATAAGTACATGTCAGTTGCCAAGCATCTGAATTTTGGCCAGGTTGACTATGGGGATGCTGCAACAGTTATAAATGTGAAAAAAGTCATAAGTCACTTTTTTCAGCGCCATTGCAACTTTGAACAGTGATAAATGAATGGTTTTAAGTTAAGGATTACATATATTGTAAGTCCCTCTCAGTGATGTTTCCTGGCATGTACCCTTAGGTTTTCAGGTTCTTTGGAACATACCCTGAAGCCAAGCACTAAGGTAATAATAGTATCTATTAATTTTGTAGGTCTAGATACTGTTAAGACACAGATGTGGTTTTAAAAAGTTAGCAAACCTAAACACAATTCTGTAGTATAGGATGTAATGCCAGGTCATTCATCGGGTGAGTCATATTTTTGAGGTTCTGTCCTTAAAAAAGAAGGGGTGGTCCAATGCCAATTTAAGTCAATAATCTCAAAAAAGGAAATGGAGCTGCTGGATAGTATACTAAGGACAGAGTTTTTTGTAACAGAATAACAGAATTGGAAGGGACCTTGTAGGTCATCTAGTCCAACCCCCTGCCCAGGCAAGAGATCCCACACCAGGGGTGTCCAAACTTTTTGCAAAGAAGGCCAGATTTGGTGAGGTAAAAATGTGTGGGGCCGAACTGCTGTGCAGTGAAGGGAAAAACGCTGGCCGGTGGAGATGAGTGACAGGCTGAGCTGGTGGGAAGAAGAGCCTGTGGGCCGCTCGAAATTTAAAAATGGGCCGCAATTGGCCCCCGGGTGAGACTTTGGACATACCTGCCCTACACCATTTCTGACAGATGGCAGTCCAATCTCTTCTTGAAAGTCTCAAGTGATGGTGCTCCCACAACTTCCGAGGACAAGCTGTTCCATTGGTTGATTGTTCCCACTGTCAGAAAGTTTTTCCATATTTGCAGGTTGAATCTCTCCTTGTTCACTTTCCATCCATTATTCATTGTCTGGCCTTCAGGTGCTTTAGAAAATAGCTTGACCCCCTCCTCCCCGTGGCAGCCCCTTAAATATTGGAAGACAGCTATTATGTCTTCCCTGGTCCTTCTCTTCATTAGACTAGCCATGGCCAGTTCCTAAGCTAACCCTAACCCAGTTATTTGGTAGTATGTGAAAAAACGACATTCATTCTGGGCTCACGATGTTCAGTTGCGGAAGTGAAAACTAAAACACATTAATTTCAATAGTGACTGAACCGGCCGGTGAACACTGAACAGACCTAAGCACTAAAGCGCCTTATGGTGGAAAGAGTTGTCCATCAATCTCCAGGTGAGCAAATACAGGTATTCCTCGTCTTACAAACTTTTGTTCAGATGTTTACAATGGCGCTGAAAAAAGAGACTTACAGCCATTGCTCACATTTACAACTATTGTAGCAACCCCACGGTAAGGTGATCAAACTTTGGTGCTTGGTAACAGGCATTTATCTATGACCATTACAGCCTCCCAGCGGTTGGGTGATCTCCCTTTGTGATGTTTCTAGCTGGCTTCAGACAAGCAATGGAGGAAAACGGATCGCTTAATAATTCACATTACAACTGCAATAATTGGCTTAACAACTGTGGTTTTAAAAAAAGATTATAAAATCAGGCATGATTCACTTAACAACTACCTTGATCCCAACTGCAATAGTAAGTCGGGGACTGTGTATGTTGAGTTTTTTACTCTCCCTCCCTCTCCCTTCCTCCCTCCCTCCCTCTCCACCTCTCTATGTCTTTCTCTTGCTCACTCATTAGCTCTGTTTCTGTCTCTGTTTTTCTCTCTCTCTCTTTCTTTTTGTCTCTCTTTCTGTCTCTCTCACTCTGTCTCTGTCTCTCTCTTTCTCTCTCTGTCTTTCTCTCTGTCTCTCCCTCTTTCACTCTCTCTTCCTCCCTCTCTCCCTCCCTCTCTCTTTCTCTGTCTCTCACCCTCTCTCTGTCTTTCTGTCTTTCTCTGTCTCTCCCTCTTTTTCCCTCTCTCTCTCTTTCTGTCTCTCTCTCTCTGTCTTTCTCTGTCTCTCCCGCTCTCTCCCCCCTCTCTTTCTCTCTCTCCCCCTCTCTTTCTCTCTCTCTTTTGTCTTTCCCTCTCTCCCCCTCTTTCTCTCTCTATCTCTTTTCCTCTCTCTTTTCCTCTCTCTCTCTCTTTCCCCCTCTCTCTTTCTATCTCTGTCGCTGTCTCTCTCTCACTTTCTCTCTCCCTCCCTCCCTCCCCCTCCCTGTCTCTCTCTGAAGCAGTATAGTTACACTGGAAAATAACAAGAACCCCTTACTGGAAACATAAGAAGAAAGCAAATGAAGCTTGACCCCTGGAAAGTCCAGTTTCTTGTATGAACTCCAGCACTCTGCTATATGCAAGCTATTGAAACGTTTTCTTTTGAATTCTCTCGAGAGATAGGCAGAGCTGAATAACCATCCCTCTTTCTAACTTTCCAGTTTTGTCCATTGTTTTTTGGCTGCTGAGATGTTCCAGGAGGAATGTTCTGGTCCATTGGTTATAAACTCAGACGAGAGGAAAATGAAGGGAATTTTAAAAATGGAAAATATCCCCTCACATGCCTCTTGCACACCTGACATGTGGGTTCTTCGTACTGAACTTTTGAACATTTCCTGTTCAGATGTCCCTTTGAAAGCAAAAGGGAGATGCCTTTTTTATTAACTGCAGGTTTTAAAGGGGGTGAGTTTAATGCTGGGAAACCTGGCTAGGAAGCTTAATGAATAGTTTGAGCTTTATGTTTGGAGGATTATATGTATACGGGGTGCGGGGGGGAACCCTAACAAATTACATCTCAAGAAAAACTGCTGGTTGTTGCCTGCCAAAATTCCCTCCACTGCAAGACTGTGTTTATTTTGCATAATTTCTCCATCTAATTATATCAAATCAAATCTTTATTACAGCATATGGAAGGTGGGATAGGAACAGTAATCCTCAGTATATGGCTAGCTAAATGGATTACAATGTAATCTTAACTAACAATTTGAATACGTATTAAATACACATTCAGGCTAGCTGAACACACAAGTCATCATCCGATGGGTTTTAAGCACTGCTAGGTAGCACACTGATTATAAAGAGAACTAAACGAAAGGATGGGCAATTTTGTTTAGTCAAATTTTACATTTCCTTACATAGTGTAGAAACATTTAAGGAATCATGTAATCTACGGTCTAAGTGATTATAGATTTGAAGGGGCTGGATTGAAACCAATTGCTGGAATTGGGAAGTAAATGAAATAATGTAAATCTAGGCTGTTAGGGATGGATGTGGAGAAGAAAGAAGTAGACAATTTACAAGTTCACAGTACACAAAAGTTTCAATGACTACTGTCATCAAAACAGTCCATTAAAAAAAAATAGCTAGCAAATATTTAATTTTAAGACTATGCCTGCCAAACAGAGAACATCAGGGTGAAAAGAAGGACATATCCTTTAGTTAGATTTTTAGTGGCCCTACCTCAGAATCAACTTTTATTTATTGTGAATCTATCAAAGCAAACATCTATCACTCAAACTTTATTGCATAATCATACAGCACTAAACTTCTATATGTCTTCACAGTGCTTTCCAGCCCTCTCTAAGTGGTTTACAGAGTCAACATATTGCTCCCAACAATCTGGGTCCTCTTTTTACTGAAGAATGGAAGGCTGAGTCAACCTTGAGCCAGTCAGGATCAAACTGCTAGCAGTCAGTAGAATTAGCTTGCAACACTGCATTCTCACCACTGCACCATCATATATTGTCTTAAAAATGACAACCAGGCCCAGAGCTTTTGTGTTCATGTTTGAAATATAATTGGACAAAACATTTCCTAAAGAGAATCACTAAAATATTCTAAATTACATGCCAAAGCTCATCCTTTTCACATTTTTTCATAGTCTAATAAAGCAGCATCAAATAGAAAACATCACTAAATATGCTTGATTTTTTAAAAATGCACTTTTCATTTTTCCTTTTTTGGTTGGTATTCATCTTACATCAGGGGTGAGCCAGAAAAAAAGAAATTTCTTTGGTATTTAATATAATAACTCAGATTTATGGGTTACATTTCAATTAAAAGTAAAGCCTTGAGCAAAAAGGATAGCTCACAAAAACAGTCAAACTTTCCAAGTGATGCTGTTTTGAAATAAACTTTAGCATGAAAGTATTATAGCTAGTGGAGCCATCTAGCTGCTTCACAAGCAATTGTAATATTCTAATCATGGGGTTTCGAACTCTGGAATGATGCTCCTCAATTTAGAACCACATCTGGGACCAAAATTTCCACCGTCAAGCAAGGCTGTTGTTGAGTTCATCCCCAATTTTACAATCTTTTTGTCAGTAGTTATGTGAATCACATAACTTATGTGAAGTTGTTCAGTGGTCAATAAAAAAAAACAGTATCACCCCCAGCCCCACAAAATAATCCCAAGAATTCCCAATCAGCTTGGCCAAATTGAAGGAAAGAATAATTTACACATTCTTGGTCTCATAATGGGGAAGCAAATACTTTCAGGAAAATCATAAGCCCAACAACCCTCCAAGAATTGGTCCAATCCCCTTTAAAATTATGTAATTTGAGGAGGGCCATCATCACCTGTCCTTTAGCCAACATAACAAAAATAAATATTTTGGGAAACCATCAGCCCATGTGGTAGATACAGTAGAAACATGACAAATATTTATTATAGCACAGCCTATATACCCAGGCAGATAAATAAAAAAGGGAAAGGAAGTGCAGAAAAGAGCCACAAGAATGATTAAAGGCCTGGAGACTAAAACAAATGAAGAATGGTTGCAGGAATTGGGTAGATCTAGTCTAGTGAAGAGAAGGACCAGGGGAGACAGGATAACAGTGTTCAATATTTGAGGGGCTGCCACAAAGAAGAGGGTGTCAAGAAATTTGAAACCTAGAAAACCTAGAACTACGCCGCCTTCGGTCCAATCTAAATATAAAATCATACATTGCAATGTCCTACCTGTCAATGGATACTTCAGCTTCAACCATAACAACACAAGAGCACACAATAGATACAAACTCAAGGTAAACAGCACCAAACTTGATTGCAGGAAATACGACTTCAGCAACAGAGTGGTCAATGTCTGGAATACTCTACCTGAGTCTGTGGTTTCTTCCCCAAACCCCAAAAACCTTAACCTTAGACTGTCTACTATTGACCTCACCCCTTTCCTAAGAGGTCTGTAGGGGGTGTGCATAAGCGCACCAATGTGCCTACCGTCCCTGTCCTATTGTTTCTTTTATTTTTTCTTATATGTATCCATGTATTCATAACTATGTTTTTACTTATACCTATTATCTTGTAAGCAATTGACAAACCAAATAAATAAAAAAAAAAAAAATATTCTCCAAAGCACCTGAAGGCAGGACAAGAAGCAATGGATGGAAACTGTGTTTTGACTTTCACTTCCGCTGCTGAATATCATGAGCCCAGAATGGGTGCTGCTTTTGCACATACTACCAAATAACTGGTTTAAGGTTAGAGGTAGGAACTGGGCATGGCTAGTCTAGTGAAGAGAAGGACCAGGAGAGAGAGGATAGCAGTCTTCTAATATCTCAGGGGCTGCCACAAAAAAGAGGGAGTCAAGTTATTCTCCAAAGTACCTGAAGGCAGGACAAGAAGCAGTGGATAAAAACTAATCAAGGAGAGAAGCAACCTAGAACTAAGGAGAAATTTCCTGATAGAACAATTAATCAGTGGAATGACTTGCCTGCAGAAGTTGTGAATGCTCCAACACTGGAAGTTTTTAAGAAGGAATTGGGTAACAAATGGTTTGAGTAGGGGCTTGGATTAGAAGACCTCCAAGACCTCCTTTCAACTCTGTTATTCTGTCAGACTATGCTGCTGGACTGAGTAGGTAGAACACGAACATATCAATGTGTTCTGACCCAAACTTTGTTCCAAGGAAACAAACACGAAACAGAGGTAACAGCAAAACCTTTTAATGATTCTTTACGAATTCCGTTCCTTCCCAGTTAAAAGGCTGTTTCAAACTAATTGTTTCTGATAAGAACGAGCTTTCCGAGGTTGTGCAAGGTTACCAAGAGCATAAGATAAAGTTGCCAATAAATAGTTCAAACACAAAGAATCTCCAAACACAAACTAAGAGAGTCCGAACATCCACAAGGCTTGAGTGCAAAAACTTCTTTGCTTCCTGCAAAGAACTCCGGTTTCTCGGCTGGCTTTTATCTCTTAAGGGAGGGGCCATTACCTTTCAGCCTTACTCCTGAGTTGCCCATGCTGCTGCAGCTGCTCTTTCCTTTGAGCAGCCATGTGTGTACGCACACTGGGCACAGGTTCCTTGGGGGCCTCTTCATCACGGCTGCCAGCCTCCACAATCTCCAAAGGCAGCATTCCACTCCCTGATGGTCCTGGCCCCATCTCTGCATCACACGCAGGCTCCTCATCTGAGTCCTCCTTCTCTGAGGAGACCTCAGCCATCCACACCTGCTGCCGGCAAACCACAACAGAATGTCTGAAAAATTCCACACATTCCTAACATTCACATCCTTCTCTCTTTAGCAGTGGGATGCCCAAGGACTGTTTAGCAAATGTGTCCAAAAACAAAGAAACGTGAGGAGACTTGTGATCAGCATTTTACTTAGAATTTATGTGAGGAACTCAGCAGGGAAGCCCCAGAATCAATAGTTTTATATTATCTTTTAAGTAAAAGAACTCAACTGGTGCACATACTATTCTGTATATCTATATATTTTTTTTCCTTTACTTGAAGTGGTGATAAAGAATACGAGGGCTGCCTTTCAAGATAATTTGGAAACATGCTACAAAAAAAAGATGAATTTGTGGTTATCTTATTACATTAAGTATTGAAAAGTGAGAAGCAAAATAATGCAACTGCTAATAAATAAGGCGTCTTATTAAAAAATAACTACAATAGCTGTGGTTAAGTTCACATAACTTCAGGGCTCACTTCGTTATGTGGTAGATAGCATCCAAGGTGTTTGCAATGTCTGTTTCTGTATAAATATACAATTAAGAGTAGGCAGACACACTGACAAATAATGTTAACCCCAAACAACCACAGCAATAATTTGTCAACTGATTCAAAGAATTATGTTTTTTTAAAACTATTTTAATATATTTGGTTAATTCTTGTATCCAAAGCTGATATAAATCAATATATACATAGAGCATGTGTATCATAGTTGTTAGGAGTGGTGCAGTGGTCTAGAGGTGGAGCTCTCGTCTCATAATCAGGAGGCTGTGAGTTCGATCCTAGGTAGAGGCAGTTATCTCTCTCTCTGGGCACAATGAGAATATACCTGCTGAACAAAACTCCACATTGGTGACAGGAAGGGCATTCAGCCATTAAAACACTCTGCTTGCTTCTTTCAGTTACCTAGACCCACTCTGCAAGGGATTATGGAGTCATTAAATGAAGATGGTGCTGGTGCTGGTGATGATGATGATGAAGGAGGAGGAGGAGGAGGGTTGCTGTTTCTGGTAAAACGACTTCCAGGTAACTAAATGCATATTCACATTGGTATATTATTTATTCAAAAATTAAGATAGATGGAGAAATGATATCACAAGTTGATTTAAAACCACAATTTGGACCAGAATTTCTGTTGTTAATCAAAGTGGTTGCTAAGTGAGTCATGCCTGATTTTACAACCTTTATCGCTGTGACTGTTAAGCAAATCACTCCCTTAAATGAATCACATGGTCATTAAGAAAAACTATTCTACCCCTGTTGACTTTGCTTATCAGAAACTGGCTGGGAAAGTCATGAATGATAATTACATGACCCTGGGATGCTGCAACAATAATAAATACATGTCAATTCCAAAGCACCTGAATTTTGATCATATATCCATGGGGATGCTGCAGTGGTTGTGAGAGAACCAGCTGTAACTTTTTTCAGTGCTGTTGTAACTTTGGATTTTCACTGAACAAATGCTTGTAACTTGAGGACTATCTGAAATCTATTTCTATGTCTCTCATACCAGCTCTGGAAATTTAAATGCTTAGAACCTAAGTTTATATACAGTACATGACCATTTTTGTTATGATGACACACGGAAATAGAGCTTCCAGTTCAGTGGTGGGATTCCTATATTTTTTTTACTACCAGTTCTGTGGGCGTGGCTTGGTGGGCGTGGCAGGGCAAGGATACTGTAAAATCTCCAGCCAGAGGTGGGATTTGCCGGTTCTCCAAATTATTCAAAATTTCCACTACCGGTTCTCCAGAACTGGTCAGAACCTGCTGAATACCACCTCTGTTCCAGTTGCCTTCCCAGGGGTGGGCTTCAAAAATTTTACCAAAGGGTACTCTGCCTGGTTGCTGGGTGGGCGTGGCCATGGTGGGCGTGGCTTAGTCAGCCTCCTGCACCATGGCGGAGGAGGTGTTTTTGCCCTCCCCAGGCTCCGGAGGCTTTCCTCAAACCTCCAGGAGGGCAAAAAGAGCCACCCCGGGCTCTGGAGGCTCTCTGGAAATAGGAAACAGGCCCATTTCTGGCCTTCTCAAACTTCCGGGAGGCCCGTTTTTCACCCACCCCGAGCCTCCGTGCACGCCCTTCAATTACCCACATCCAAAACGGGCCACGTGGGGACTCCTGGGAGGGAGGGATGCGGTGGGCAGGGCCAGCCAGGAATGGGATTTGGAGGTTCTGCAAAGAATCTTAGCTAGGGGCTCTCCCGAACTCCTACAAACTTCCAGCAGCCCTCCCCCCCGTGCCTTCCCCAACCTGTGGCTCTCCAGCTATGTTGCACTTCAGTTCCCAAATTCACTACCAGACAGATAGAGGTTAGGATTGGTCAAAATATCAACAACAGGCAAAGGAAGGAAAGTCCAGTCTCTGATTAGGGTGATGGTAATGTTGGAGAAAGAATTTTGCCTTCACAAGAATGATGATTCTAGGATGAACAGCTAAGGAGAGATCACACACCCCTCCGTATAAAAAGTACACTAGCAAAGACAGACAAAGGATGGTATTTTTCTTAATTTTTAAAGCAATACAGTATTCAAGTTTCTTAGTTACTGGTTTTTTTCCCTGCTGATGATGTTTGGGACTCAGAGAGCACCAAAGATCCCTCATTTCAACCAGTGGTGGGATTCAAACTTTTTTACTACTGGTTCTGTGAGCGTGACTTGGTGGCAGGAGGAGGACACTGTAAAATCTCCAGTCAGAGGTGGGATTTGCCGGTTCTCCAAACTACTCAAAATTTCTGCTACTGGTTCTCCAGAACTGGTCAGCTCTGATTTCAACCCTGAGCTGCAGATAATTCTCCTTCCAAATAGAATAGGCCTTAACTCAGAAAGACAGACTTTAATTGAAAGAGAAAAAGAAAAAAGAAAGCAGGCAGCTTTTTTTTTTTTGGTTCAGTAGAAGTAGCTACTGCAAAGCAAATAAATGGCTTTACTTCCTTCCTTGCGGCAAAGTCAGAAATGGATTTCAAAGCTACATAAAAAGCAAAAAAACTCAAAGCAGAGGAAGTGACAGAAAACAATCTCTAATCAGGCTGAACTTTGGGTTTGCTTTTGGCATTCAAAGCCCTGGGGCTCTTCCAAAACCTACTTGAAGTAGACAAATTTCCTGGATTTATAAACTGGGCAGAATGTTTTATGGGAGCAAGATTCCACATTTCTAGCATTTCCTCTGCTCATTAGGAGACAACCGCAGGGCCATCTGTCTTGGTGCCACCCGCATCTAAAACCCAGAGAGCGTAAAGGTATCATTACTGCAGACACAGGTAGTTTTTAAATCATTAGGGCTTGGCTCCAAGGTACATTTGCACTGGCAGCCTTTTGCATGCTATTTGGCCAATAGGAGATTCTTCCAGGACTGGATACAGAATTTCATTATGGAAATGCATCCTGCCGTTCCAGCAGGAAGATAGGAACTAAATATGATAAATATAAATATCTAGGCTAATCTCTCCTGAGCTACAGCACTCTTTGTTTCAGAACTTAAAGAATAAACTATTCTGACCTAGGCTTCCCAAGATCATGAAGCAGATTCCTCATCCTAGTAAAACCCCTTTTATTTAGGTTAAAGTGAATTCCTCTCCGGCAAAGTCCTGGCAAAGGAGTCTTTCATGAGATTTCACAACTACACACGTTTATCAGGCTTGGGGAGTTGCCAGGCCAATATCTTCCAAATACCACACTGTAGCAGAAATTGCTTGGCATGAAATCAGGAAGAGATCTTCACCCTAATGAATTGAACTAATTGTCTCCTGCAAACACCACTCCCTTTTGGCTCCTCTTTATTCCCTATGGGAGGGGCCATTCACCATCCACCTGTGCTCTTACTCCCAAGTTGATCCTTGTTCCTTAACTGTTCCCTTCTCCTGGCAGCTCTGCACATGTGCACACTGGGAACAGGCTCCAGCTGTTCTTCTGCCCCACTGATCTCCAACTCTGAAGGCAGCTGATAACTGCCAGATGGCTCTGGCCCATCTCTGCCTCCAATGCAGAGTACTCATCAGAGCATTCCCCAGACTCAAGGACTAGCCCTTGTTCCTCCCCAACCTCCTTACTGTCCGACTCTGCCACCAGCTCCACTGGCCGCTGGCAGGCCACAACATAAGCAGTTTAGAAGTACAGGTAGTTGTTGACTTGCACCAGTTCCTTTAGCGACCATTCAAAGTTACAACAGCCCTGAAAAAAGTGACCTAAGAGACTGGTTTCCACACTTATGACTGTTGCAGCATCCCCACAGTCACGTGATCAAAATTCAGACACGTAGCAACCGATTCATATTTGTTGGAAGAAAAAACCAGTCTGGTTCCAAGTCGGGAGAAAAGCACTAGAAATAACATGGAGGCTGATTGGAAAGAAAGGTTCTGTTTATTGGTGAGCAGAATCATCATCAGCATGTGGTTCTGGGACAGCTGACAAATTAGCTTGTTGAGTGCAGGGATTTTTATACAGTTTATAGTATTTTGTAATTTTGTGGTTTGCTTTGTGTGCTTTTACTATTTGATTGGTTTTACTTGTTTTGCAAAGGCTCGTGGTGGGTCTTAATTATCAGCTTACTTGGCCCTTAATCCTATCAGGCATGTGTAATTGATTTTATCCTGTTACCTACTGCCTCTATCCTGCCTTTCCTAATGGACAGGTATTGTTTCTATCCTGTCCCATTTAATCCCATCACCTGGAGCTGAAGATGTTTTGTTTATGAATAGGTTGGCCCAGATTTCTTTTTCTTTTTAATATATTTTTATTATACATATTCTTTAATATACATAACGATTCATAATTATACAGCATCATTGTGTACTGGATACATCAAATCCCTTTTTTCCCTTTCCATCATGTTATACATCCTAGCTAGAACTATCATATCGTATACTCTCTCCATCATATATTATACATCCACATTACATCTATTATTTGTTTGCTTCCACTATACTATACTATTCCAATCCTCACTTTATGCATTTCGTGTTGTATCCATGTACAATTCAAAGATATACTTTTTTACATTATTTATTCTTTATTCTTAAACCTTCCTTTATCCCTGTATAAATGTAATTTTGTTAATCTTCTTTCCTTATTTAACACTAATCTCTGCTTCTATTATTTATTGGCCCAAATTTCTTAATAGGCACAAAATATCCATCTCTAAAGACTTCGGGCATCTGCTGGAGTCTGTTGGGGGCCTCTTTCTGCCTCTATTAAGATTTTTCTCCATTTCTCCTTCGGGGGAAATATAATATTCTGCTTCTTTTAATATCCCTCAAAATCTGAGGTGGTATTCAGCAGGTTCTGACCAGTTCTGGAGAACCGGTAGTGGAAATTTTGAGTAATTTGGAGAACCGGAAAATACCACCCTCTGACTGGCCCTGCCCCCATCTATTCTCTGCCTCCCGAGTCCCAGCTGATTGTCTGGGTCTTCTTTTGTTGCCCTGCCCAGGAGAACAGAGCTGGAAAGCAGGTTAGTGGGGTGTGGGGAGGGAATGGGGATTTTGCAGTATCCTTCCTCTGCCACGCCCACCAAGCCACGCCACAGCCACACAACCGGTAGTAAAAAAAAATTGAATCCCACCACTGCTCAAAATATTTCATTCTACTGAGTGGAAGGGAGCTCCCCACATATTTATGACAGTTGCTGTGTCCCCAGGCCATGCGATCCACTTTGTTGACCTTCTGACAAGCAAATTCAAGGGGGAAGCCAGATTCATTGAACAACTGTGCTGCTAACTTTACAACTGCAATGATTCACTTAACCATTGTGGCAAGAAAGGTCATAAAATGAGGCAAAACTCCCTTAAGGGGTGGGGTGGGGCTGCTGTGGATTTGCAGGGGTTTGGGAGAGCCCCTAGCTAAGATTCTGTGCAGTTTGTGGGAACCCCAAAATCCCACTCTTGGCTGGCCCTGCCAACCCCTTCCAGCCCAGGAGTCCTCATGCGGCCCGTTTTGGATGCAGGTAGGTACAGGGTACGCACAAAGGCTCGGGTTGGGTGAAAAATGGACCTCCTGGAAGTTCAAGAAGGCCGGAAATGGGCCTGTGTCCGGTTTCCAGAGAGCCTCCGGAGCACAGGAAGGCCATTTTTGCCCTCCTGGAGGCTCGAGGAAAGCCTCCGGAGCCCAGGGAGAGTAAAAACTCTTTCCCCCACCACCATGTGGTTCAGGAGGCTGACTAGGCCTCACCCACCAGGTCCACACCCACCTAGCAACCGGACAGAGAACGCTTTGTTGAAATGTTTGAAGCCCACCCCTGCTTAAATGTCTCATGTAGCAACAGAAATGTTGGGCTCAAGTGTGGTTGTAAGTCAAGGACTACTGGTATACCTTATCTATTACTTTAATGAGGGGAGCCCAGGAATGTAAACACCATGGTAGACTTCCATAACCATCAATAATTTCGATATCATATCTTCCTCCACGAAAGTTATTTGCTAACTATTCCATGAGTGTTGAAAGATGCTTCTTTTAATAGTTTTGGCCAGGAGACAGGGATGCATGCCTGCTATTAAACGGCCTGATTCAGTATTTTGTGAACCCTTCCTTCGTGATCCTGGTTGTAAGCAGGAAGCCATGAAGATCCTGTGGCTGTTCCCTCAAGATATGAATGTTGGGTTGTGAAAAGAACTGCAAATTCTTTTCATTGTGGTCCTGTCTTTCATGTGGTTGCAATGTGATTGGGAGCTACTGTCCAGTACTGATAGGTACCATTCCTCTGCTGCAGCTTTGCTGAAGCGACCCTGGTAGTCTTACCTGACTGGATCCCCTCATTCTTTGGGATTTTGGAAGGATCTGTGTCTTCCACACAACTCTGAAAATGCACCTGAAAATGCACAAGAGCTCTTGACAACGGCCCTTGCTCCCTAAGCTTTCAATTGCAGTCCAAGACACAAAGTTGGGCCCAGGCAGAAGTGTGAAGGCAGTCCCACACCGTTGCACAAGATCAAGAACTCAGGAATTACACAGATTTTAGGAAACTCTTATTAAGGATAGTCTTGAGATAAACAGAGAATCTGGGAAACCGCAAGAGGGATTTCCCACCCTCATTTATTCTGCATTCATTAAGGCAAAGTCTGTTTGAATGAGTACAAACACTCTATCCAGCTTCTATCCAGCTTTCTTGGTACCAGCTCTACAAATCACATTCATGAAGGACAGCAGGCTGTTCTGCTGCATGACCATCCTATATAGGCCTTGTGGTACCATCCCAGAAGCAGGTGCCATTTTAAAGTAGCCACCGTTCGTTTCAGCCTCTCCCACAATGTCACCCACTTCTGGGACAGCGCCACACAGCATCCACTGTGTAGAGTAGCTGCTTCCAGAAGGACATAGACTGAATAAGTGACCAAACTGTGACAGGTGGTGGTGAGGAGGTTATCAGATACAGTGGGGTGGGAAATAGGCAGAGGTGGTATTCAGCATGTTCTGACCAGTTCTGGAGAATCGGTAGTGGAAATTTTGAGTAGTTTGGAAAACCGACAAATACCACCTCTGACTGGCCCCTTCCCTATCTATTTTCTGCCTCCCGTTGAGTCCCAGTCGACCAGCTGGGTCTTCTTTGGTTGCCCTGCACAGGAGAACGGAGCTGGAAATCAGGTTAGTGGGGTGGGGAAAGAATGGGATTTTGTAGTAACCTTCCCCCAGGAGTGGGGAGGGAATGGAGATTTTACAGTATCTTTCCCCTGCCACGCCCATCAAGCCACGCCCACAGAACCTGTAGTAAAAAAATTTGAATGCCACCACTGGAAACAGGATCAAACCCTATGGACACCCAGTGGGGAGGGAAAGCAGGACTAAGGTCAATAGGAACTTGTGGGGTTGGAAACCTCTGGGGTGGGGGATGCCATGGGAGACATGGGACAGGCCATGTGTGAGCTGTGGAGGTGCCACACTATGGGTCTGGGGCTATGCAAGGCTTCTCATGGTCTCCCCCACTCCTGAGAGACCTCATGCTTTGCTTAATGACCGCAAAGGGGAGAGAAGGGACTGGGTGTTTTAAGCAGGGTGATCATGTGGGTGCCTCACTTAATGAACCTCACAACTTGTGACCACAATGGGCAGGCTCCATTACTGTCATATGTCAAGGACACCTGTATGAGACAAGTTATCAATGAATTCAGTCCCCTTCATCCATCTTCCATTATTTTCCCAGTCTCCCCACAATCTTTTACAACAAGGACAGTCAATAGAGCAAGCGAACTAGGCTGGTGTAGATTTTAAAAAAGTATTTATTTCTTTGTTATTTGATTTGTGTTCTGCCCTTCTTATCTAGAGATGGCTCTAGAAGATGGCTTACAAACATTGAAAACCATAAACATGAAAACGGTAAAATGGTAAATGGCAATAAATCTTTCTGCTACCTCAAGGAAAGGTTGAACATTCTTGGACAGAACAGAAAGGAAAATATGCTGTTTGGCTGAAGCTCTAGCTGCCAATTGGATGCTGCGCTTGAGACTATTCCTGGAGACACATAGTACAATAAAATATTTATTTATTTGAAGAATTTATATAGCCATCCTCGTCACAAAACAAGGGACTCTGGGTAGCGCACACACAATAAATAATGTGATTTGCTTAATTTTGGTGTATTGCAACTGCAATATCAGGGCAGCTATCCCCATTTAAATCATGAGTCTCGAGCCAAGCTTCCAAAACTTAAAAATGATTTATTGGGAGTTAACATGCCGACACTGCCTGGATGTAGCCGATTCTGAGACACATAATTCATTGTCACCCTTGACCCTGGTTTTCCCCCCACCTCCTGGGTGTATTGTAATTCATATTCTCCAATGAGACATATCCATAACCAAGAGTCCTCAATTATGTTCTCCAGTTAGAATTTTGCATGGCAGAAACTTCCATCACCTAGTTACTATCTTTGAAAACATTTATGGAATGCAAGCTTCCGTACTGCTCCCCCCTCCCTTTCTGTTGGCAACTCTAAAAGACCATAGAAAGATTTTATGAGTTGACATGCAGTTTGTCCTACAGTTTATAAATAGGCCATTTGTTGAACAAATCATAATTAAAATAATGGAAGGCTAGCACAGTGGGTGAACTGGACCTCTGGGTGATCCTCCACCTCTCATTGGAATCTGATCCTGCTGGCAACCTCTGTGCCTGGTTGGCTTGATACCTAGACAGGAAATAGTTATACTCTGGAGCTATTTATCAGCTTTTTCCTTGCCTGCTTGTCTTGTATATTTGTGAATAGCTTGTATTGCCAAATAATGCCCCAATGACACATAAAGTAATAATTATCCAAAAGAAAACCCTCTTTGTTTGTTATTGCCTGGTGTGTAAAGTATTTTTGATGGAGTAAAACGACCCCATAATAGGAGGCAAGAGCAAACTGATTCTATACTATTGCCAAGGAAACTACTTGCGTGTGTTTGTGAAAACCCTAGGGGTCAAGCTTGACTTGCAGAATCGTTATTTTAAAACACAAAAAGTGGCTTTTGAACACTGAGCTCCTAAGTTCATGTTACTCTTTGGTAAGGGAAGGCATTTACTCAACGTGTTTAACAGGGCCATTGCTAAATCCAAGACATTGTGTGAACCTGGTAAATTTAAGGTCAGAAAGAGGTCAGGCTAACTCCAAAAAGTTCTGAGTCAATTGTTAGTGAATCCTCTTTCTCCACTTAAGGCAAATTGTGTGAATCTCACAAGAGGTTTGTATGGAAATGTTGTGCAGCTGAAAATATAACAGATCATAGCCTAATTCTGTAATAGGCAGCAGTTATGAGAGAGGCTTTGGTTTGAAAGAGCCTGAATAGATGGATTGATTAGAAATGAACTAAAAAAACTACTTCCAATCTTTCATAGGAAGTTGGCTACTTTCTGGATTTGTTCACTCACTGATTCATTAAACTTGATTTTAGCTTCCAGACTGTCTTTTGAAGCTAATCGATTGGGATTTATTGTATAAGGGATAATTAAGCTAATTTCAACAGAGTGCAAGGTGCATCTAATTATCAACTTGATAACATAAAACAAATATTAAATACAAAAAGTTCCCATATAATACTGGGAACATTGATCTGAATCTCTTCTTAATTAGAGATTCCTGATGGTAATAATGAGTAAGCCAGAATAATTATCTAGATCAAGGATCTTCAAACTTGGCAAGTTTAAGACTTGTGGACTTCAACTCCCAGAATTCCTGAGCTAACATGACTGGAGGAAGAATTCTAGGAATTGAAGTCCACAAGTCTTAAAGCTGTCAAGTTTGAAGACCCCTGATCTAGATCTTATTTAGAATTGCACTGTGGATGTTAAATTAAGATCTGCTCTGAACATTGAATTAAACATTATCTTTTTTTAAATGACATTGACAAATGACATAGCAGTTGCAGAAAGTTAGTACTCACCCCTCTCCTAGAAGAATTAAATATTTTAGGAAATATTAAAAAGGCAGAATATTTCCCCTAAAAGAGAAATAGAAATCCTAAGGGACATAGAAACTCAACCTCAGACCCCTGCCACCAGCAGACATTTTGTTGTCAGCCTATATCTACAAAACAAAAGACCTTCAGCTCCAGGATGATCAGATTATTCTTCAGGGCAAAGCCATTCAGTCACAATAGATACTGCACAACAAAGCCCCTTCACTACATCAGCCCAAGGTTCAACCAAATTTGATTCAGACAAACATGAATCCACATGGGAATCTGACTACAACCAATAGAATACATGCCCTTGCCATAGGAACAGGAAGCTCACGTTCAAAGCCCAAGAGAGGGCATAAATAACACTCACTCTCCACTCCATATGTTCAGCTATCCAGAATCACATATGCTTGGTGGTTCCGCTTCACCGTTAAACCGTCTTTCCAATCAGCCTCCATGTTTCCACTGTCTTTCTCCCTACTTGGAACTGAATCCAGATGGATATTTCTTCCAACACAGCAAAGGATGCTTCTGCTTTTGCCGCTGCTGTCTTAATCAATGTCCCACTGTAAAATATTCATAAAACCTAAACCAGCCATTATTCTTTGAAAGGTTGGTCTCATCAGGAGGCCTTAGTACAGGTTCAAAGCTCTTTAGAGATTAATTAAGAAGGTGAGGTGAGTGAGGTGAGGCAGAAGAAACCTTCTCTTCAGTCCTTGTATCTCTAAGGTTTTGAAGTGGTGGATGTGTCCCAGGCTACTTTGTCACAATGCGTTGATTACCCTTTGTAAACTGGCCCATCAGCCTCGGGTAATTTTCACTGACGTGTGTTCCCAAAAAACATATTTCACATCACAGTTTTTGCAAATGGCTCTGGATTTTCCATTGTGTGCCCCATCTTCCAGGTGCTGCCAGCAAAACTAAAGGTAAACTAACTCTAAGTTTACCTGTATTTTGCTAAAGCCTGTGGTTGCAAATAAATGTTTAAATAAAAATAATAAGCTGCATTTGTATTTGTGCCAAGAAGCTACGGTATATTTAGTGTCCATGGAGTTACCAGGAGATCAGCTTCACTGAAGAGCATGATTACATTGACAAAAAAAAAAAACCCACAACCCTCTAAATTGGCTTAATGTGGTTAAAAAAAACACACCAGAGAATCTCTCTCGAAGTGGAAAACTCCTGTCCCATTCTTATGCATCATATAGTCTTACTCATGTCACCACCTACCTTATTTTCAGCCTATGACCCTTGGCCACCGAAAATCATGTCATACTTTGTAACATCTACAAGAACATCCTGATATTAGATAAAGATAAGATGATAAGATAACCTTTATTGTCATTTTTTTACTATAAGTACACTGGCATACATTAAAAACAAAATTATGTTGCTTACCCTCAAAAGAAAGTATATATCCACCCATGCACATACATAACATACATATACACATGCTATGTACGTACATATCTACAGCCGTACATATTCATGCTGATGCTCTATGTTTGTGCTACATGGTTGATGCTGTATATTGATACTATCATGTTGATGCTATAGGGAATAAAACTGTAGTGAATCTAGATGTTCTTCTTCAGATACCACAAAGCCTCCTCCCAGAAGGTAACAAAGGTCATGGAGAAGACATGTAATTTCCCTGACAATACTGCAGATCCTACTCAAGCATCACTTATATGCTATGTCCCGGATAAAAGGAAGTGAACTACCAATAATATTTTCTGCAATCTTCATCATTTGTATGTGTGTATATTCATAGATATTGTACTCTCAAATTGCAAATGGAGACGTGGGTACTCTATCTTTCTTATCTTCATTTTTAAGTGCTTTGGTTTTATTGTATTGCAAACAATTGCTGGGGTGCATCCACAGATTTGTTGTACTTGTACAATGACAAGAAAGTTCTTCTAATCTAATCATTCTCTGACCAACTTCCTGTCCAAAGCAGTAATGCTTTCAAACCAGACAGTAATGCAATATGACAGGATGCTCTCAATCACCCCTCTATAGAAAGCGGTAAGGACAGTGTTAAAGGTAATGGGACTCTATGTGCTTTGAAAATGATTTGATAGATGTGTTTGCATAGCACCTCTTGAAAGTAGCTGTGTCATTTTTTTACACATGCTTTAGTCGGTGTAGTAGAACCACCGACTAAAAAAGAGGGGGGAATAAGGAAGCATTCCAACATGAAGTTGCTTAGTAGAAAGAACAACACAAGCCAGACTAGTGAAGCCTTTATCTACGAAGAGTTCCTAAGAGTATGCAGTCAGTGGTGATCAACAATAAAGAAATTGCTTTGGTCTACTCATGGAGTTGTTCTGGTTCCTCGAGCCTGGCAGCTATTGAACTTAAATTCCTGTTCCTTCTGAAGCACCTGTTCTCCATAATTTCTCAGGTGTGCTAGTCCCGAAGCAGCAGAACCTCCTTCCATAACTGCAATATTTCTTCGCTCTTTTCCTTCCTCCATTCATGAAGAAGAAAAAAGACTGATAATTTGAAAGGCACTGAGTCATTTATGAATTGGTATAAATGTTGCAAGTCCCACAAAGCCAAGAAGGGAACTTATGGCCCTTGGAGCCTCAACATTTTTGGGTATCATCTTGCAAGAGGAAGCAAGTCAAGCCAAACCTCAGGAGTGACACCAGACCAGCAGGAACCAGAGGTTTGCCGCACCTCAAATATTATACTAGCATCTGCAGAGACACTTACTCAAAGCATATCAACCTCAAAAGGATATGTTAAATTTATGCATGATGCGATGGGGCAGCAGTAAAGGCCAGATGTCAGTGGGAAGCCAAATGCTTGCAACATCTGGCTTCTAGGTTTTACCCTGTTCAATGATTGCAACATTTTACACATTATGTTAGGTGGACAAATCAGACAGACTCATAATGAAATGATTCCGATTTTCCTCTAATGAAACCTGAAGTACGATTTCAAATCAAGTGAGGTACTAATATGACCTATGAAGCCTTAGTAAGACCACATCTAGAGTACTGCATCCAGTTTTGGTCATCACACTATAAAAAGATGTTAAGACTAGAAAAAGTACAGACAAGAGCAACCAGAATAATGAAGGGACTGGAGACTAAAACATGTGAAGAATGGTTACAGGAACTGGGCATGGCTAGTTTAGTGAAGAGAAGGACCAGAGGAGACAGGATAGCAGTCTTCCAATATTTGAGGGGCTGCCACAGAGAAGAAAGGGGTCAAGCTATTTTCCACAGCACTTTCTCAGGTGGAAACCATATATAGTAGAGCTCTTGGGGATGCTGTTTCAATGGGCAGGAGTTGCATGAGACCAGAAGGGGTGAGATTATATATATTCACATGTTATAATAACTTCAACTAAATGCAGAAATATGAATGAATAGATTTATGAGTGAATACCTGGGAATCCTTTTCAAGGAACCACTTCATTCCAGGTATTATTAAACATTTACTCATTAAAAACTCTGTAAAAATTACCTTTCATCTTGTGGATAACTTAGTAAAATACAAACATGATGAAAATGCCAATGAAAAGTTGCTGTAACAGTGAGGTGACTGTTATAGCAACTCTTCATTGGTATTAGATATAAATTGGATGAATAAATAAGAAAAACTGAGACCCCCTCGTGTGGGTTTAAATAGGGAAGGTAGAAATACAATTTAAAAATGCAACAATGTAAAATATGAAGACAAGCAACAAAAAATGCTGGGAACGGTACCAGCCACATTTTTATGACAAGAGTTTTCTTTTAATAAATTAGAAAAACAACTCTACAGATGTTTGATTCCACATCAGGAGTGTCCAACCTTGGTAGCTTGAAGACTTGTGAAATACAACTCCCCAAATTCCCCGATTGGCATGACCAGCTGGGGAATTCTGAAAGTTGAAATCCACAAGTCTTAAAATTGCCAAGATTGGATACTCCCTTGTTCTATATTATTAAGATTTAAGACTAAAAACCAAAAGTGAGGATGGAGGAAATAAACAGCAAATGCAGTACTTCAAGAGCTGATGTACTCTTGGTGGTAACACATTCTTCCCTGGCTAAAATTTCAAAGGGAAACCCCAAATAAAGCCCCTTACAATCACCCAGTCAATAGGCAACATTATCATCAGGTTCTGAAATATTATATGGAAGTGTCACTATCTCAAAGGAGTCTTTATTGTAAAACCAGCCAAAGATATTCTTAACCCTCTGCCACATAAGCCTCAAGTGATTAAGCTGCATAAAGAGTACCACTTACATGATGGGAGAAATAAGAATATGAACGGTGCTAAATAAATATTGTTAAGTCCTCCAAGAGAACTGAAATATTTCACACCAGACCTTTATAAGACTAGTGGAGCCTGCTGAAAAACACACTGGTACCAAAACGACTGTACATGTGGCCATCTTTTAGACAGCTTTTTAATTCTTCCCTCCCCCCAATATTTTTAATTTTAGTTTAGTTTATGGAGTTGCTTGACAGTGAGATGGGCAGCATATACATTTAATGAATAAAACTTTTTGGATATTTTTTTCTAAAAATACAAGCTGCTGTTGGATTATGAATTGATAATATGAATTCGATATGCTTCATTGGGAAGCTGTCCATACCAGCATAGTCCAGTCATTTCTAAAGTGATATATCTCTAATATCATAGATTGCTACTATAGAAAATTCAACCGGAGTACAAAAATATCACCCCAGGAATATAGTCACAGGATTGAACAATGAAAGCAGAACGTTTAATCAGGCAAAGTTACTCAGGAAAAAAAATGGATTGTTTTTCTGGACAGAGGTGTCAAGAAAGGAATCCACCTGGAATCATTGCATTTCCACAAGCAATTCAAGTCCAGCCCCCAACCCCCTCCTGAACTCTGTTAACTCTCATCTAGCACCAATTTAGTGCTGACCATTAGTTAATTAGATTCTTGTGTATAGATATGAGTAATAAATCAGTTTAACGGGAACTAAACTCCAGTTGATCCTGATTTTTCGTCCCTGACACTTTTCAGTAAAGCTTGGTGGTTTCTCTCAGAAAGAGAATGATGGAGCTTTCATATCATACAAATTTGTTTGTTTGGGTTATTAATATGAGGAAATCTTATTTTTCCCATCTCAGTTACAACAGGCTTCATATGCAACAGCCAGGTTTTTCTCCGGCAATTTACTTCATTACATAACAATATCATTATGCAAACAATGCAACTATTGTCATTTACATAAATTCCTGTCTTCAGTATAATATGTAAATCCTCAAAAATCCTGCTCTTCAATTTAAGATTTCTCGAAATAATATAGCCCCCTCCCTTCAATTAGTCCATTAAAACTAGCCTTCACTGTAATGGAAACCTAGCCCCTGCGGCTTATAAATCATCAATGATGGCTTAGCATGTTATATGAAGTCCATCAATTGTGAACTGTTTAATAAATTAGACCTAAACAACTATGGTGTGATATGACCTGTATACCAAATCATAATTTCCCCAGCACATACATGTATTCCTCATGAGCTAACCTAGAATATGAAAGAGAACCACCATATTCTATATCAACACCCCCTATTTCCCTGAAAATAAGACCCAACCAGAAAGTAAGCCCTAGCATGATTTTTTTCAGGATGCTGGTAATGTAAGCCCTACCTCCCAAAATAAGTCCCAATTAAGATTGTCAGCCAGATGGCCACATTTATTACCATATTTCCCCCAAATAAGGCCTAACTGGAAAATAAGCCCTAATACATCTTTTGGAGCAAAAATTAATATGAAATCCGGTCTTATTTTTGAGAAAACATGGCATATTTTACATTAAGAGTCCTCCAGAAGATGGAAGTAGGAATTAATAATGGGATGCTTTGATTATGATTGTGTCCCCAAAGAATTTTATTCACTGCCATTGTGTTTTTTTTTATTTATACCACTGACTGTAGAGTTTTACACATGGTCTGCCATGCCCTTGTTGGAATCTGATTCAGAAGGAAAGGCCGAACAGCTGACAGGGAGTAGGAGTGTAGCTCCATTGGTTGTGGAAGAAACTGTGGAAGGGCAAAGTCCGGCTGGGCAGAGTGGGGGAGAGGTAGAGCAAGGCAGAGGGAATTCAGAGGAAGACCCAGGCCCACCCCCTCTTCATCCTAGGGCACGCAGGGAGGACAGAGAAGGGAGCAACATGGGTTGTGTGGCTTATGGGGGAAGAAAGGGCCCTGATTCCCTTCATTAGCTACCGCTGGAACACAGGGTTTAAAAAGGGAAATTGCGCACAGTAAGTTGTTGGGAGCAAATCATGAATTTATCTGGTATTTTCGTGGCTTATCTGTGTTCCTGGCACCTTCCCAACTGTGTGAGTGTTGCTGTGCTTTCAAGTCTGAAAGTCTTTCTCCTGCCCTGTCAAATTAATTACTGTAGCTTTGTTTGTTTGGATTTTTAGTTGCAGTCTGTATGTACCTTGTTTTGGACTGAATTTTCTCCAGTTAAAGGCTGTTCCTGGGAGAGTTTTTCTCCAGCCGAAGGTAACCTGGATATTGGGGGCAAAGTTGGAGATAATAAAGGGACTCTTCTTGCTTATTTGACTGTGTTGCCTTTGTGCCATGCCCCGGGTCATCACATGGTCTTCAAACCAACCTTTCTCTATGCAGTTTTTATGTATATGTGAAGAACTGTCATTAATTCTTCCAGAATTATTTGGAGGCCTTCCCCCATTTGTTATGTGTTTTATTGCACTTACCAGCACTTACTAGCATCATGTTATCCAGGTTGGATAATGAAACATCTGCAAGAAAACAAGCAAGCTCAGAGAGCACCAAGGACTCCTCACTGCACTTACTGCCTAACCAAGAATAAAACGATTCTTCAACTTAGCATCCACAATTGCTATAAATTACTGCTGCAGCATATCCTCTCCAGACTGAATTGTTAGAGACCTCCTGAGAACTCAAGCAGAGCAGGAAATGTGTATCCAGATAAGAGATTGTGCAAGAAGGAAGATACGATTCATGTGGGATTTTAATCTCTACTATAGCAAATTGGATAACAAGCGTACCATCAGAAGAACAGAGAATGCCGCTCATTATTGCCAGATCTCATATTTTGACTTACTGCCCATAGCAAGGTTTTGTGTATATTCTTAATCAGAACTGATAGCACAACTTCTTCTAACAGCAGGCCTTTCTATCATTTTGGGCTGTTGCAAGATTGCCCCTAGGACATGACCTGACCCAATTTGTAATTGCACATATAGACTGATAATTGTTGTCAATCTTCTCGGTCATAGAGCCCTCCAGGCACCATGGTACAACAACTTCCAGAATGGCCAGAGGATGCCTTTTGGATTTGAACATCATCAGTTCATTTGTCATGCCCCTGTTGGAATCTGATTCCTAGGAGGAGGACGAGCAGCTGACAGAGAGTGGGAGTGTGGCTCCAGTGGCTGTGGAAGAAACTGGGGAAGGGCACAGTCCAGCTAGGCATTCAGAGGAAGAACCAGGGCCACCCACTCTTCATCCTAGGACACGCAGGGAGGAACGGAGAACATGAGTTACATGGATTACGGCGGAGAAAAGGGCCCTGATTCCCTTCATTAGCTGCAGCTGGGAAAATAGGATTTAAAAAGGGCATTTGCACGTAGCACCTTGCTGGAAGCAAAGCGTGAATTATCTTGGTCTGTCAAGTCTTATCTGGGTTCCAGCACCCTCCCAACTGTGTGTGTTTCATTATCTTTTGAAGTCTGAAATTCCTTATCCTGCCCTGTCTTGTTAATTGCTGCAGCGGTGGTTTGTGTTGGTTTTTATTTATAATCTATATGTACTTTGGGTTCGGACGGAATTTCTTCCCTTTAAAAACTGTTCTTGGGAAAACTTTTTTCTCCAGCTGATGATAACTGGACATTGGGGGCCAAGTTGGAGGTATTAAAGGGACTTTACCTACTTTTGTGATTTTGTTGCTTTTGTGCCACGCCCCGGGTTATCACATCATTAAATAGCTATTTTAAGATGTGTGACAGCAGATACTTCCATACAAGGAGGATACAGATAGTCCTCGACTGACAGTTTGTTTAGTGACTCTTCAGGGTTACAATTTTTTTAAAATCTTTTAATGATCCCATAATCCCTTGAGGGGTGGAGTCGGGGGCAAATGAATGGAGCTGAGTGTTTACTGGCCGGATGCCCTTCCTGTCACCAATGTAAGAGTGTGCCCCCACCGCGCTCCATTTTTTGCCTTCCTGGGCCCCAGGGAAGTCCTTTGGGAGCAAAAACACCCCCCCCCCCCGAGGCTTCCCTGAGGCCCAGGAGGCAAAAAAATGGGGAGGGGCATTTTTGCTGCAAAAAAGCCACACCCACCCAGTCACCTGGCCATGCCCACCCAGTCACGCCTACCTAGGCATGCCCACAGAACCGGTTGTTTAAAAATTTGAATCCCACCCCTGAAGCAGGCAGTGTCTCTTCCTGTTTTGGGGAGATAAAAGTTGACATCTTTCACCACTTGCATGCCCTCTTGTTTAGTTTACTTTACTTTATTGTCATTGCACCTCGTACAAACAAAATCAAACACCATCTTCAGTGAACATCATGACCATGAAAATAAACACAAACCCACATGCTTCACATTCCACACATTGAATTGAAAACCCCTGACACCGCACCAACACTGCGCTGTACAGTAGAATTCAACAGAGCTACTGTCCTGGGATAGAAGCTGTTTTTCAGCCTATTTGTCCTTGTTTTTATTATTCTGTATCGTCTGCCGGATGGTAATAGTTCAAAAAAAAGGGTGCCCAGGATGAGATGGATCTTTGAGAATGTTTTGAACTTTCTTAAGGCAGCGGGAACTATAAAGCTCTTCCAAAGAGGGGAGAGGGCAACCAATGATCTTCTGGGCAATGACATTAACCCTCTGGAGTGCTTTCCTATCTGCTACTATGCAATTGGCAAACCATACAGAGGTGCAGTAAGTTAAGATACTCTCTATGGTGTAGCGGTAGAAGGTCACCAGCAGTTTTTCATTCAGTTGTTGTTTCCTGAGAAGCCTCAGGTAGTATAATCTCCGCTGGGCCCTTTTGACCAGGTCTGCAATGTGAGCAACCCAGGTCAGGTCCTCTTTTATGGTAACACCCAGAAACTTAAAACTGGCCACTTGCTCCACTCGGTCTCCATTGATAAGCAAGGACTGGATGTCTGATCTGTTCCTTCTATAGTCCACTATAAGCTCCTTGGTCTTTATTGCTGTTGAGAACCAAGTTTTAATCCTAGAAGCAGGAAGGGGCATTTTGGGAGAACCACCATACCCTAATAGGTGTGAAGATGATCCCCTGCTAGAAAATCTAACAATAGCACCAAAGAGAGCATTTTGCAGTCTCATTTTGATTTCTCAATTAAAACAAGAGAAAAGAAAAAAGAACTATTACTGCTGCTTGTCCTGGGAATTTCTCAAGCACTTCATTAATAGCCTAGTTAAGGATTTGGAAAGAAGTGCTGGCTGTTTGAAACATCAGCTGGTTAATAAAATGCTGATCTCTGACGTCTGGCAGCAGAAATTTCTCAAAAACCAAAGCCATGTTCTCCTGTCCATTAATATAATTCAGTCAGAAGATGCCACGCCGTTCATAAAGGAATTCATACATGGAAGCTATTAGCAGCGCCCCATCCATGATACCCAAGTTGGAAGCAGCTTGAAAAGCCAGGGGAATTGACTCACTCCGATCCTCTGCTATGACGGGAAGTTGGTTAGGCAGAAATTAGACAGCTGAAGTTTGTTAGAACATTCCCTTCAAGGGAATCTCTCCCCTGGTATAGCTGACAAAGCAAGGAGAGCCCCTGGCTTAGAGGTTAATGCATCTACCTAATAGATTTTAAAAAAAGGTACTACTGGTTGTATGAGCATGGCTTGGTGGGCGTGGCTTGATGGGCGTGGCAGGGGAAGGATACTGCAAAATCCCCATTCCCTCCCCACCCCACTAACCTGCTTTCCAGCTCTGTTCTCCTGTGCAGGGTAACCAAAGAAGACCCAGCCAATCAGCTGGGACTTGGGAAGCAGAGAATAGATGGGGGCGGGGCCAGTCAGAGGTGGCATTTGCCGGTTCTCCGAACTACTCAAAATTTCCGCTACAGGTTCTCCAGCTGAATTCCACCTCTGCCTAATATGTAAGGGTTCAAATCCCAGAAGGGTATGGCTGGCTGACAAGAGCTAAATTGCTTGAAATAGATCTGTACTAGTCTCCCTTTAATTTTTTTGTCGGTAAATATAAATTCAACACAAAAATAGTTTGTCATGAAACTGGATTGTGGCTGAAAGGCAAACCAGTATACTCCATCCAGTAATTGGGTAGACTAGGTCCCTTCAAGGCCAACTAGTAGGGCCAACTTGAAGTCAAATTAGATGCCTCCCCAATGGAGAAAGGGCAGTTTTACAGGCCACTGAATTTGCGTGGAAAGATTGTCCCTAAAATGAGAGGCACATGAATCGTGGCAAACACACCAATATTTGACTTCTGCAGTGAAACAATCAGCTTACAAAGGAAGTGTCCACATTTTCCATGTATGCTCAGCAAAGCTGCACTCAGACTTAAAAGGCTTGTGAGGATATCAGAATTTAGACTCGGTAGCAGCTGAGTCCGGAACAGCCAACGGGGGAGTATAATTCTGGAAATAAAGATCTGCAAAATAGGTTCACCAGGAAGGGTTTAATACGCAGGTGTTTCATAATGACATGCAGGGAGTGATAATGGCTGAGTGGGAGAGACTCTGAGGCAGATTACAGCTGCAGACCTAGATTGTGCTTCCTTGCACGTATTCCGGAAAGGGAGAGCCTCTTAGCATAATGGAGTATTTTAAAAATGGCCTCCAAGGGATGTGAACTCCCTCAACCTGCTCTGCCAGAGGTCTGTCTCTTTGCTGGATTCAGATATTGTAGCTCTCTAATCAACACTGCTGGGTGCAGTTGAGCTTGACTATCGGCGACTAGAGGGACATATCCATACGGTATTGTTTCTTGGCAACAATCTAGAACTGATTTGTTGTCTTCTTCTGCATTGAGCCGTGGTGGCGCAGTGGTTAGAGTGAAGTACTGCAAGCTACTTCGGCTGCCTGCAACTCAGCAGTTCAGTTCCTACCAGGCTCATGCTTGACCCAGCCTTCCATCCTTCTGAGGATGGTAAAATGAAGACCCGGGGGGCAATAGGCTGCCTCTGTAAAACGCTTAGAGAAGGCTATAAAGTACTGTGAAGAGATGTCAAGGTTCATAAACTATGGCCTCAGTTTCTTGCTAGGGAGTTTTAATCTCAGATATTTTGTTGGAGAGGTAAACCTTCTCCCCCAACTAGAATAGCAGTTGTGGAGCTCAGTGTTTGTCTGTTTCTTATAGGTTTGTGCAGGGGTGGGATTCAAATTTTTAATAACTGGTTCTGTGGGCGTGGCTTAGGTGATTGGCGTGGCTTGGTGGTCATGTGACTGGGTGGGCATGGCTTGGTGGTCATGTTATTGGTTGGGTGTGGCCAACTCAATATCACTCACATCGAGGCATGCATCGCCTCGCCTGGCCTCTCATGACTGTGGGGATGCTGCAACAGTCTTAAGTGTGAAAAATGGTCATAAGTCACTTTTTTCAGTGCCATTGTAACTTTGAATGGTCACTCCACACAAAGTACCAGCAAAGGAGTGGGAAAAAACTCCAGAGAAGATCCTGAGACAGGAAGTCTAGTCCTGCCAATAATGTAATAAGGATTAACTGAGAGGCAGTTTCTGTAAGCAACACCAGAATGTTTCCTTCCTGCCTTCCTTACAGGATTAGGCCAATAATTTCTTCTAACAACCGGTTCTCCGAACTGCTTAGAGTGTTAGAGTTCTAGCAAATAGGTGCGAACTGGTAGAATCCCACCCCTGACCCAGATACTGTGATGAGGGAAACAGAAGAGAGAATGGTGAGAAAGGAGAGGAGAGACAAAATTACTGTAATAACCAGAAACAAAGTAGAGCTAGGACAAGAATAGGAGCTCCATCGCATGGTCTCGAACCTGGGCTGCCAATTTTCCAGCTGACAAACCAGTGGTGGGCATAGCTTGGTGAGTGTGGCAGGGGAAGGATACTGTAAAATTTCCATTCCCTTCACACCCTGCTAACCTGCTTTCCAGCTCCATTCTCCTATGCAGAGCAACAAAGGAAGACCCAGCCGATCAGCTGGGACTCGGGAGGCAGAGAATAGATGGGGCCAGTCAGAGGTGGGATTTGCCAGTTCTCCGAACTACTCAAAATTTCCGTTACCAGTTCTCCAGAACTGGTCAGAACCTGCTGAAAACCACCTCTGATGCATTCCATCTTTTATACTTTATTGCAGTCAGGTACAAGCAGGGGTGGGATTCTACCGGTTCTGTCCGGCTCTACAGAACCGGTAGCTCTGAAGAGCAGCAGACACAGAACCGGTTCGTGTCTGCTGCTGTTTTGGCCCACCCGCCCTCCCGGGCTCTTACCTGTCCTTTATTTCCTGCTTTTTCAGCCGCAGCTGCTTTTCCTGAAAAAGCAGAGGAAAAGGGCTTTTCCCACCACTGTCCGGGCAGCTCAGCAGGCTGTAAATTGCACTCGTGTGACTTGCGCTACTTGAGCATGCGCGCGCGACGCAGAGCAACAGAACTGGTAGTTATACCAGTCGGATCCCATCTCTGGGTACAAGACTGATTCAAGTATTAGGCTAAGCCATGAGGTACACTGATTTGATTTCTGCTGAATGCATGGCAGGAAATCAGGCATTGTGGCCTGTAAACCGTGATTTAAGGCACGGATGGGATCCGACTGGTATAACTACCGGTTCTGTCGCTTTGCATTGCACGCGCATGCCATCGTGCAAGTGCAATTTACAACCTGCTGAACTGTCCAGACAGCTGAGCAGTGCTGCGTACAAGTGTACGGCGGTTGGAAAAGCCCTTGTTTCCTGCTTTTTCAACTGCAGCTGTGTCACACAAAGCATCTGCAGTTGAAAATGAAGGAAATAAAGGTCAGGTAAGAGCCCGGGAGGGCAGTTGGGCCAAAACAGCAGCAGACATAGAACCGGTTCTATATTTGCTGCTCTTCGGAGCAACCGGTTCTACAGAGGTGGACAGAACCGGTAGAAACCCACCCCTGATTTAAGACATAGTATCTTCCGTGAATACAGCCAACTGTAGCCTATTCAATAAAGGTAAGGAAAGTACCTCTGGTCAACTGGCACCAATCTGACCCACATTTCAGCCTGAATCTCTGAGGAGAAAACTTTTTTTCCAAGGTAAATTCCCCGAAAACCTTGCTCATGCTTGTAGTTGCAGCTGTGTCTGCTGATTTTTGGAGTGATGGAAAAGCATAATGCCTTCTGGATGAACTGAAAATTATCAGTAGAGGCTGACAGTTCTTTTTCCCTCCGCTGTTTCCCTTGTCCTCCCTATGGGCTGAAACAATTTGATCTGTGTCATCACAGCCATTCCATTGCAGTTGTTTTTATGGGTACACAGAGAAGGGGCCAAGTTTGATGTCTGAATCCAGCAAAGTTAAGCCTTTGGTTCATGAGCCCCCAAAAAGAATGCATCCTCCAAGCCTTGATAGAGCTAACCTCCCCTCTTCCTCAACTCCCCTCCCCTCCCTGCCCCATAAAATATGTATATTCATTGGCATGGTTGCCTGTTTACTTAGGTGCATGTCCGGTTTCCGTTGTTATTTGGACCAAAATCATCTCCTTCTCTCCATTCCAAGGGCTATTTGCATGCTGTTTTGAAGACATCTCCTTGACATTTTGGGCACCAGAGGGATTAATAACTTCATCCAAATGTTTTCCCAGAGGTTACTGTGCAAGAGAAAAGTATTCATATTATGTGTCTTTAGACAAAGTTGACAAGGCTGAATTCAGTATGTGCAAGGATTAGTTAGGAATAAAAATGACAAGTAAAAAATGGCTTTCTGGAGTCATCGGTTTGTTCCCTTTCCTTTTCTTCCATCCAGCTATTATGGCAGGGGATGTCCAACAAACTTCCAAGACATTTATCTGTGTGTAAGCAGGTTGGTGTGATGACCCGGGGCATAGCACAAAGGCAACACAATCAAATCAGCAAGAAGAGTCCCTTTATTATCTCCAATTTTGCCCCCAATGTCCAGGTTACCTTCAGCTGGAGAAAAACTCTCCCAGGAACAGTCTTTAAGTGGAGGAAATTCAGTCTGAAAACAAGGTACATACAGACTGTAACTAAAAATCCAAACAAACAAAGCTGCAGTAATTAACTTGACAGGGTAGGAGAAAGACTTTCAGACTTGAAAGCACGGCAACACTCATACAATTGGGAAGGCACCAGGAACACAGATAAGCCACGATGATACCAGATAAATTCACGATTTGCTCCCAACAACTTACTTCCTTTTTTAAACACTGTGTTCCCAGCTGCAGCTAATGAAGGAAATCAGGGCCCTTTCCCCCTCCATAAGCCACACAACTCACGTTGCTCCCTTCTCCGTTCCTCTCTTCATGCCCTAGGATGAAAAGGCAGTGGGCCTGGGTCTTCCTCTGAATTCCCTCTGCCTTGCTCTACCTCTCCCCTGCTCTGCTCAGCCGGACTGTACCCTTCCCCAGTTTCTTCCACAGCCAACCAAGCCACACTCCCACTCCCTGTCAGCTGTTCAGGCTCCTTCTTTGAATCAGATTCCGACGGGCACAACAGTTGGTCTTAGGAAAAGGGAAGGAATTCAGGTAATAGCCTTAGATCCAGAGCACATGACAACCGTGCATGAAATTTATAATACTGGCTAGCAATGTCAGAGTAATTTCACACCCCTGTAAGGCAGGGGGTCTCTGAAGTTGGCAACTTTTAAGAGTTGCGGATTTCAACCAATGGTGGCATTCAAATAACTTAACAACCGGTTCTCTGCCCTAATGATTTCTTCCAAAAAGCAGTTCACCAAACTGCTCAGAAAGTTAACAACCGATTCTCCAGAACTGGTGCAAACTGGCTGAATCCCACCACTGATTTCAACTTCCAGAATTCTGGGGACAGCATACCTGGAAGGGGGAGCACACAAATATATAAAACAAAATTGTGCCTCACAAAACTGTGTGTTGTTTTAAATGAAAAAAATGAAGGATTAAATCCAATTTAAAAAAAGAGATTGTGGTAGCCATATTCCTCAAGGATCGCCATCCTGATACACAGAGGGCTCAGAGAGAAAGACATATGCTGTTTCTAAATTTAAAATAAAATGTATTCTAATCTGGGAGAATCTAACCAGCACTTTGTATTTTGAGACAAGTGGGTCCCTCTTGATCACAGGTAGTCCTCAACTTACAACCATAACGGATTCAGGAATTTCTACCATAAGTCATGATGGTCATAAATTGAAATACCTAAATGATCAAATCCAATTCTATTATTTTTTTATGATGGTCCTTCTTGTGGCAGTTGGAACATTTTTCATTGGTCATTAAGCAAATGCTCTGGCTAAGTAAATCAGTGCATTCCTATAAGTGTGCCAGAAACCAGCCAAAAGGACTGGAAACCAGCAAAAAACCATGATAAATCACAGTCACCTGTCTGTGGAATGCTAAATTCAGCCATAAGGGTGAGCCAGTTGCCAAGCCCCAAAATGTAGTCATGTGACCCTGGGGGACACATTAGAACTCCAGAACCAGGTCATAAGTTGCGTGGGGGTGGGGCATTGTAACTTCAAATGGTTGCTAAGTGACTAGTTGTAAGTTTACAGCTATCCGTAATATGAACCATCAAGAATGTCCTGCATAATTCAGTATAGACACAACTTTTTCCCTCAAATAATTATTTGCAAATGGGGGTTATATGACTTTCACGGCAAAGAATAAAAGTAGCTTTGAAACCAAGTCAATGAGTGAAAGAGACAGATAGCTGTGGATTTGGTGTTTTTTAACCTTGGCAACTTTAAGCTTTGTGCACTTCAGCTCCCAGAATTCCATGGATGGATGGACGGACGGACAGACAGACAGATGGATGGATAGGTTAGATGGATGGATGGATGGATGGATGTATGGATGGATGGATGGATGGATGGATCAGAGAGAGAGAGAGAGAGATACTGTAGATAGATATATTAGATAGATAGATAGATAGATAGATAGATAGATAGATAGATAGATAGATAGATAGATA
>NW_020769310.1:8371161-8396636 GCF_900518735.1 Pseudonaja textilis | reverse complement strand
GAAGAAGAAGAAAGTAGGATAGGTTATAAGACCATTACTAGATATGATTTTAAGTCCAGGATCTAGCAATATCATATCATTGACACTCATATGTTCCAAGCTGAGATGGCAGGCAAGGCAAACACAAAGTGTAAATGAAAAGTACAAACAGATATTTCTTTGGTGAAATTACAGCCCGAGGAGTCTCTGCTGTCTTTGAAGATTTATTTGGATAGATTCATTTTGGGTGGGAGATTTCTGGTGTGAGAATCTTGCCTTCTCACTGAGAAAAGCAAAGTCAACACCGCTCTTGGCATAGCTGAAATTCTCTTTGACATTAGTAAAAATAGGACTTGATCCATAGACAGCACAACCAGGTGGAGAGCTTGCTGAGGCCCTTAAAAAAAAGTGTAGGGTTGATGGGCTCCCAACCATACTGTAACTTATTGAGGATTCACAGCAGAGCCATCTTACTCGGAAGCCATGACTGAATAGTCTTCAAAGTTTTCTTGGCTTTCGGAAAGCCCTCCCAAAACAATTTCGTGGAAATTATGTATAATTAAATGGTGATGCAACTGAGAAAGCACATTGCCATGATTCATGTCCTTCAGTTTAAACTTCCTTTTAAAAAAAAGGCATCTGGCAAATACTCCTGCTTTTTTGGAACCAATATGGGTTTTATCTGATATTATATAAGCCATGGTCCATAATTGCAGTAGTTTCTAAAGCGTTCTGCATAGCACCTGCTGCTGCCAAAAGATGAACAAACAAATATTTTGGCTCCACGATGATTATCTCAAAAAACCCCTCCCTTTGGAAGCGAATCTAGTGGCCAAACAGCGGGATGTTTTCAAAATATCAAAACTGTCCCAAGTGTTTACAAGTTTGTGGGGTTTTGTTTTTAAATGGAGCACGTAAGTGTAAGCAACAACTAGAGGTCAAGGTCTGGAAAGCTCTCTCCTTCTGTGATAGCAAAACCAGTCCTGATGCCATTGGGTTTTCACAGCCTGGAGGTTGTTAACGAACAAAATGTATTTCCCAACCAGTGAACATAGTTGGGGTGAGCTTTTCCAGTGGGACCTCTGTGGTGCTCCTACTTTAACAGCTGCTTGGGATTAACCTCCTCCATTTGCAAAGAAAATAGGTTTCAGTGTCTAGGATGTCTCTAGCTCTCCTTGGAATCTATTCAGTTACATTTCCAAATACCGTACTCCTAAGCCTGGTTCATGCGTTGCACTGAACCATTCAGTGGTTTGGCTTGGCTCGGCGTATTGTGTAAGTCTACTGTGGGTTATACACCATGGTTTTTGACTTGATGTGCTCTGTGAACCCAATTTTGATTAATTCTAGAAACCAAGAGTGTATAATAAACTTAGTGTCATGCCCCTGGTGGAGACTGACTCTGAGGAAGAGGAGGAACAGCCAACAGAGAGTGGAAGTGTGGCTCCAGAGGTTGTGGAAGAGGCTGGGGAAGGGCAGAGGCCGGCTGAGCAGTCAGAGGAGGACCCAGGCCCATCCCCTACCCATCCTAGGGCACCCAGGGAGGAGAGGATAAGGGAAAGATGTGGTCGACTCAGGAGGAGAGGGCCTTGATCCTCTTCATGGGATGCAGGTGTGAGAACTGCATAAGAGTTCAGACCTGCATGCTAGCAAACGCTGGAAACGAATTAGTGTTTTATTCCTGGATGAGGTTTATCTTGGTTGGCATTCTTCCAATGGACTGTACCTGGGTATCTTCTTGAAGTTTGTAATTAATTATCCTGGTCTGTCATGGCACTTTCTTCGGTACAGTTTGTTTTTGGTTTTTTGTTGCTTCATAATCTGCTCTCTGAGTTTGGACTGTATTTCTTTCTTTTGGAACGTTATTTTGGAAAGAGATTAATCTCCAACTCTGAACAATTGAACAGTGAAGCCAAGTTGAAGGCATTAAAGGAAGTTTATTTACATTTTGGTTTTTGTTACATTTGTATTACACTCTGAGTCATCACACTTAGGCACCGTAGGATGTGCATGGATCCATCACAGCCATTCCAAGTTATGCCAGTACAGATGACAGCAAAGATTATGAGGGTAATTCCATGGAAACTCTAGCTGAAAAGCATCCTGTGACAGGTGATTGGGGGGGGGGGAGGAAAACCCTTCCTTTTTTCCAAGATCCTAGAAAACCTCCAGTCCAATACAATCATTCTAGTCTGGGAGAGCAACTATCTACAGTAACTTATCAGTCAAGGAGCCCCTGATGTATGTGCTATGAAACTGAAGAGTTGCAAAATAACATTCGGTTCATAGAGAGGGCGGGTAACAGGATGCTAAATGAAAAGGGTTAGGGGAACATGGGTTACAAAAAATAGCATTGGGAAAGCGGCAGAGTCAAGAAAGGGAAGTTAAAAGAGAAATGTAGCTGCTGACCCAAATGAGAAAAAAAAATTGAGACTCGAGGACAGGTGAAAAAAAGCAGGCTACAGTCAAGGAGGGTGAGACTTAGCCCCAGCAGCCAACCATAGCAAGTGAAGTTGTGAAAGTAATTCACTATACTATTCACCGATATTTCTCAATGTTAGCACCTGTTAATATGTGTAGACTTCAGTCCCCAGAATTTCCCAGCCAACCATGCTGGCTGGGGAATTCTGGGAGCTGAAGTTCACACATCTTAAAGTTGCCGGTGTTGACAAATACTGCTGGTCACAATAACTTATTATTTGCAGTTAGGTTGAGTTTGCAGCTGGAATTATTTTTATCGTTAAAGCTAGAGAGTTGCACCTTGAAACTCCCAAACAAATTGCAAGTTTCATCCATTAATATCTTAATGCTTGCAGTCTGTCCTCACCTTTCTTGATCATGAAGCACTGAAAGTGGTACAAATGTTATTGATGGTAACTAATAATGATGATACTATGATCTTGGAGCTAGCATAAATCCATCCTAACTACTTAAAATTAATACATTATAGAATAGAAGCATCTGAACAGATCAGCCATGATAGGAAAAAGAGTTAGCTAGGTACATATATTGAGTCATTATAGGAAAGCAGGTTGCTATGGAAGAATTATGGCAAAAACAATTTAATTCATACAATTAATTGGAAAATTGGACCATCCTAAATCAGAAGTGCAATTAATTCAGTTTCCCGTCTATACAATTTTCTCCATTATTTTTAGCCGACTGTTAATTTTAACTAAATGCATCATCCCACTGAAATTTAAGGCTCATTTTAATTTCATCAAGGTTGCAAGAACACTTCCCAATTATAAAGAGTTTTTAAACATTCCAGATTACTCTGAAACTATTGCCATAAAATAATTAGTGAGGGAAAAAGTGCAGGGCACTAGAAAAGTAAACCCTCAAAATTTGGGATAGGACTGTTCCTTTCAAAGCCGAGACATAACTTCTATAGTTTGCTTTCTATAGGTATATGGATTAAATGTCTATAGAGATTCTCAGTCATCCAGGTCATGGTTGTCCCAAAGGTGCTTTTTCAAGAGGCAACTGGACTTTTCGGTTTTTCTTTGAAGATGTTTTGCTTCTCATCCCAGAAGCTTCTTCAGCTCTGACTGGGTGGTGGGGAATGGAAGAATTTACATTCCTTGCAGACAGCTGGTCATTTGTATTCTTTTAGAGGGCCACTTGTCCTGGGGGTTTATCTGTGTCCTCAGATATAAACATTTCCATTCCCCACCATCCAATCAGAACTGGAGAAGTGAAACGTCTTCAAAGAAAAAACAAGGAAGTCCAGTTGCGTCTTGAAAAAAGCACTTTCAGGACAGGTATATGAACACTTTGTTTTTCTAGGTCGCCCTGTGAACTTCGGAGGCCTCCTCAACCTCATGCATCTCTTATCAAGATGGCCCAAGCACCCTAGATTAAAATAGCTCTACATATTGGACCATACTGTATTTTGAGTGTCAGAAACACCAAAGCTTCAGGCTGAGTTGACCTATTACTCAGGGCAGTTTCCAGAGGCCAGACAGCCCCATGCCAGCAAATGGGGTGAACAATGCCCCTATTCTCATGGCATCAGGGCCTCAAAGGGGCAAGGGTCAGACAGAAAGAAATTCTCCACTTCAATGTCCTGTCTCCTGCAGAATCAGTAAGCAGACTGAAAGGGCCTTGTCTTCCAAACCCGGGCCCAGCACTGCTCATGTAAAAGAACAAAATTGGATATTTTCTTCCTGAGATATTTTCTTACTTCTCCATTCTCCTATCGAAACTTCATGCCCGCATTTAAAGCTAAAATTTCTGACAGAGTATCCAGATTCCACTCTTATCCTATTGTACATGAATTTTCTATGGAAGAGAGAAAAGCTTTAGACTCATAAAATGAAGGTGTTTCATGGCTACGCTGAAGGCACAGAGACCGAATAACCAATAAAATATTAGTCTTCTATAGCCCTTACAGATCATTAAATAAAAACTATATACATACTATAAAAGCAAGGTAAAGAGCTGTGCTGCCATCTAGTGGCTATTTTTTTTGTTATTTACAAGACTCCAAATAAGATTGCAAACCAAGGGTCCCCAAACTTGGCAAGTTTAAGACTTGTGGACTTCAACTCCCAGAATTCCTGAGCTAACATGACTGGAGGAGGAATTCTGGGAGTTGAAGTCCACAAGTCTTAAACTTGCCAACTTTGAAGACCCCTGCTCTAAACATTCCCTTGCAATGAAGGAAATGGTTTGTGTGCTGACAGAACAAAGCAACTTACAAAAGAAGGGTACAAGAATACACAGCTGGATTCCCAAGCTTTTCTCAAAGTGATGAGGCAACAGTTCTCAGGACTCACAACGTAATGTTGATTCAGCTCAAATACAAGTCCTCAACATCTGACCATTCGTTCAGCAACCTTTCAAGCTTATACAATGTGCTAAAAAAAAAAAAAGATGGATTTATGACTGTGCCCAAAGTTACAACCATTGCAGCAACTCCCCTAGTCACATGATCAAAATGTGGGTGCTTGGATGCCTGCCAGCACTTAAAACCCCCAGAGATGCTGCAACTCCCCTCACCCATCTATCTCCCCTCGATCTATGTCTTTTTGGTACCCTGCCACCTTGTGTTCTGTCAACCCATCTGATCTTGCCTTCTCCTTGCTCCCACTGCTAATGAGTGCCTGGTCTGCTGCTGGGCCAGGCAGCAGTTGCTAAAATAATAAAAAGCCAGGGCTGCAGTGTGCTAGAAAGTCCCTTCGCGTTGCAACCTTGGCCCAACTAAGTTGGGAGTTTGGCTGCAAAAAACAATTTTTTGAGCCAAAGGTAGTCCTTGAGCAGCAGTGCACCAAAACACCTCTATGTAAAACCTCCTGGAGCAGAAATATCAGGGCAAGACAGAGGCAGCTGCAATTCGAATTTCCAAGGTCCTCTTACAGTCTGTCTGCTAGGAAATGTGCTGTGTCTAACGCAGCGATCCCCAACCTTTGTGGCTTGGCCGGGGGTGGTTTGAGGTAAACTGGGCCGTGCAAGCGGAAGGCTGGTGTGTATGCGCAGCTCAACTTGCATGTGCATGCTGGCCGACTGCTCGCGTGAGTTGAGCTGTGTGAATGCACATCGGCCTGCCTTTCACGCGGCCCAGTTCCGAATAGGCCTTAGCCCGGTAGTGGGCCACAGCCAGTGCTGGGATTCAAATTTGTTTATCACCGGTTTAGGGGGGGGGGGCTTGGTGGGCATGCTTTGCGTGCATGCAGAGGCTTTCCCACTGACCTTCTCCTGCACTCCTGCACTCTCCCTGTCTCTTCAACAGCTGACGCGTGGCAATCCGCTGTGCCGCGCGATGCAGCTGAGCGTCAAAATCCAGAAATAAAGGTCAGTAGGGAGCCGGGGCGGGCGAGGGGGCCCAGCAGCTGATCTTTGGAGCAAACCGGTTCGCTCCCAGATGATCTTGGGAGCTACCGGTTCGGCCAAACTGGGCCGAACCGGTAGAATTCCACCCCTGGCCGCAGCCTGGGGGGTTGGGGACCCCTGGTCTAATGGAATTCATTGGAACATTACCTGGAAATGCTATTGTCCCCACGACTTCTCTTCTTGCGTTGGTTATTATTTTTTATTTATTCAAGTCCTATAGCCGCCAATCTCAGCACAGGGACTCTAGGCTTATAATTCTAACACTATCAAACAGGGGTCTCCAACCTTTCTGGTTTTGTGGACCACGGGGTAGGTGAAGGATAGGAGATGGTTCTGTGCAAGCAGCGGGGGCGTGCGCTTGCACAGTTCCATATACGTATACGTGCCCACCACTCACACAAATGGAGCTTCCTGCGTGACCCTGCTCGCCCACCGCTTTGGCGACCTGGTTCCAAATGGACCTTGGCCCAGGGGTTGGGGACCTGCTATAAAATAATTTTAAAAAAACATCCAAAAATAAAAAAACATATAGCAGCCAAGATTGTTCAACAAGCTAATACAAAAGCCAAGGTAACAGGGACTTTTAACACATTCCGAGTCCCAGGTCCATGTATCCAGTCAGGTTTTTAAAGCTGTAGGAAAAGCCAACAGGCTTGGGGCCATTCTAATCTACGAGGGCCATCAACGTCTTGTCAATTCTTTCCAACCACATAGATTCTCTCCCCACGACAATCTGTCCCTAATCTTGTCTTTGTCTTTGTGCACTCGTCCCTGCAACGTGTTTGCACGGTGTGACCAAATTGCAGAGTATTAGCTCTGACTGAACAAGCTTGGAAAACAATTGTTTGCTTTGCTGTCTTATCACATTACCTTGCAATCGTCATAAAGCTAAGCCAGAGGACAGTCCCTGTCAGAAGTGCCAGTCTCGGGTAGGAACATTAGCTTAAGTTTTGAAATAAAGCACTCTGTGGCCGTAGCAATACCTGGAAACTTTTTCACAGCTACCGTTATCGTAGTCGTGCATTAGACAAAGTTGTGGAGAATAATTAAGAAGCTGTTGCATTATGTTTAAAGGTGGCGGTGTTTGTGTGTGGTAACAGATGATGGGTGAGACCATCTGTTGCTTTATTTTTTAAATGATCTGCTTGGGTGAGAAGCAAAATGACATCAAAGAAAAACCAGGAAATCCAGTTGCCTCTTGAAAAGGAACCTTTGGGACAACCATGACCTGGATGATTGAGAATTTCCAAAGACATATTTTTGGAAGAAAAAAATACGGATAATCCTTGACTTATAACCATTTGTCTCTTGTGACCACTCCAAGTTAGATCGGCACTAAAAAAAGTGACTTATGACTGCTTTTCACACCTATGACCCACTGTAGCTGCCCTATAATCACATTATCAAAATTCAGGCAATTGGCAACTGGCATGTATTTATGACAGTTACATTGTCTTGGGAGTCATGTGATCACCGTTTGTAGACCTTGTTGTGGTCTGCTATCAGCCTGCGGAGATAGCAGCAGAATCAGACAGTGGGGAAGAACAGGGACAAGTCCAGGAGTCTGGGGAGTCCTGCATCCGATACAGAGGTGGGGTCAGGGCCATCTGGGTGTTATGTGCCGACTCCGAAGCCTCCAGAATCTGACAGCAGTGAGGTAGAGGAACAAGGGGAGCCTGTTCCCAGTGTTCATGTGCACAGAGCTGCCAGAAGGCAAGAGCAGTTAAGACAAAAGGGGCGAATCAGGAGTAAGGCGTGGAGGTGATTGCCCCTCCCATAAGGTATAAAGGAAGTGCAAAGGGACAGGAACCTTTGCAGGAAGCAACATTGTTCGCTCTGGTCAGTTTGGAACCTGAAAGCTCCATGGTAAATTTGTGCTCTGGTTTTGAAAGACTAATTAGCACTTTAGTCGTTGGCAGCACTTCAAATAAGATAAAGGTGCGTTCTTATCGGACTTCTCCCAAAAAACTTTGGCAGACTTCCATGGGGCTATTTATAATTGGTTGAGACTCATTATGGGCTGTGAATGACGATAATTCAGAGCCGTTGAACTAAAAGGGTTTTGAATTTAACATGTGTTTCTTGGTGTCTCAGAAAGCCTTGGTCAGAACATGCTCAGATAAAAGTGCAGGTGCTCAATCTACATTTATTAATCTCTGCTATTAAAATTCAAGATTATTGTAGCATTTACAGTTCTATATATTGCTGTTTCTTGAACCCATGGAATATGATGGAACAGCAGTTTTTCTTATAGTCTTCAGCATGTCTGGAATTAGGATCTACCTAAGTTTACAAAATGCAATAGATGTTGTCAATCTTCCAAACTAGGACACCAGAGTTATGAATGCTAATACAATACTACTTTCTTACAAAGTTACAGTAACAGAATTTTGCAAACCTGAATGTTCCCCCTTTATCTTCATGACTAGGGTTATGTCTGACCCTCTTTATCAAATTACATTTCTGCCCCAACTCATTTTTTTAATATGTCTTAATTATGGCTCTTCCTCCTGTTTCTCAAGTTCATTCCTAGTGCCCATTCCTACCTAGAATCCAGGTAGTCCTCGACTTACATCCACAATTGAGTCCAAAATTTCTGTTGTTAAGTGAGACATTTATTGAGTTTTGTCCCATTTTATGACATTTCTGGACAAAGATGTTAAGTGAATCATTGCAGTTGACAAGTTAGTAACCTGGTTGTTAAGTGAATCTGGCTTCCTGATTGACTTTGCTATCAGAAGGTCACAAAAGGTTATTATACGGCAACGGTCATAAATATGAGTCAATTGCCAAGCATCTGAATTTTGTTAACATGACTATGGGAATACTGCAAAGGTTGTAACTGTTAAAAACAGCCATAGGTCACTTTTTTCAGTGCCATTGTAACTTTGAAGGGTCACTAAATGTAAGTCAAGGACTATCTCTACACTTGGAATTCCACTGGTAACTAAACACCATAGCCTATGTGCAAAGTATCACAAAATGTATACAGGTAGTCCTTGACTTGCTACCACAACTGAGCCCACAATTTTGTTAAGTTAGAAATTAGTTAAGTGGAATTTTGTCCCATTTTACTTTCCTTGCCACATTTGTTAAGTGAATCACTGCAGTTGTTAAATTAGTTAACACAGTCGTTAAGTGAATCTGGATTCCCTATTGACTTTGTCAGACAGTTGCAAAAGATGGTCACAAAAGCAAGTATGATCTTCTCTCAAGTCATTTTTTTTTAGTCAAGAAGGGCGCCAACAACTATACTCTTACTCAAGTGTATTAATTAAATGTGTTTTATTTTACATCATGATGTGAAAACATAACACCTATTTAATAAAAGTATACACATTTGTAACTTCACTCAGAATACACTTTTAATGCACAATAAAAAAAGCATTCCATCTTACAAATTGTTTGCAATCCAAATATACAATAGCTTGGAAAACAAATAGGTTTAGAAAAAACGAATGCTAATGTAAAAAGACTACTTAGACCTATAACAGTAGAGTTTCTGTATGGCTCTTCTTTACAGTTTTCTTACTGCATCATCAATATCAGAAATCTGTTCCTTCAGCTGGCTCCACTGTTCTGGATTTAGAGAGATGCCTGAAATAAACCAAATACATCCTTGGAAAATAGTATAGTTTCACAGTCATACTATAACCTTCGTTAACTCTGCAACTGCAGAATTTACACTGGTTCTAAGGATCAGTTCCTGACAACCCATAGCTCTACGTTAAGAACATTCAAATTTAAACATACATAATATGAAAGGCAAGTTGGGGTTAGCTGAATCAGATATTTAGGTGCCTTGCATAACTGAACCCCTCAGTACCTGGCAATAGAAGATAATGAATTAATTACCAGGAGAAGAAACTGGGTAATGTTTGCATTAATCTATTGTGTAACTGGACAGAGGGTGTTGAAACAGTAACGAACAACTTGAAGAATACTCGTTCATCCTTAACACTGACTTTTCTAAAAGCAAGTCATGACACTATGCCACAGCTTTCTTTAAACAATGAATATACACAAAAGTGTTAATTCATATCTGATTTTCATCAAACCAAGCATTCACATGAGTTGTCAAAAACAAGATTTCAAAAACAAGTTGTTTGGAAAATAGTCCATTTATAAAAACGGGCAGATTTTGCAACATTACACTTTGCAGAACACATTGTTTCAGGGTTTTGAGAAATCACTCACATTATTTTCCAGCCCTGCTTAAAATATTTGGTCATGCCTTTCACAGAAAGTAAGAGCAATTATATAATTAAATTGTAATAGATTTAACAATGGAAGGAGCCCTGAAGTCTTACTTCATGCAGAAATTATGCCAGTTATCATCCAAAACTAGGTTAATAAAGCAACTTATACCCCCTGTCAAATCAGGAAAGCATCAATTCAGACTGTTGTAACTACCCACAAAACTCTGATATTTTTTGAAACAAAACTTCTGATGCTTCCAATTAAAGTTGCACACAGAGTGCAGAACATAAATGGAAATTATGGAAAGACAGTCAACAATTAAATCTATTAATAGCACTTTATAATAATTGGCATCTGATTTCATATATTTTGCATTTGGATAGCAAACCTAGAAGCATAAAGTGCTTTGTTCAGGCTTACAGCTTGAGAATTATGATGCGAGATTATAGGCTTTTTTTCCAAACATGGAGCTAAATTTTAGAATTACCATGCCAAATGAGTTAAAATGAAATTCAACACACACTGACAACTCAAGCCTTGTGTACTGCTAAAGACAGATGGACAGAGTTGGAGAATATATTCATCTTCTGATTTCTGAACAAGTGTAATAAGCCAGAAAAAGGCCCTAAAATTGCCAATATCAGAGAAATGACAACCTTCCAATAAATCTATGTCCAACGTTTCTGAACAATCTTCAGGATAGACACACCATTCAAGAAAGCAACAGAAGCACCTAAATGTATTCATTTGGCTACTTCATATAAATGACTGATATGAATCCTTCACACAAGGCACTAATTCATGTGCCCAAATTCGGCTTTCTTTAGATGCCTTTCATAATGGCTAGCCAGATAAAAACAGAATGAGATAGAAAAATCAGCAGCATTACTTCAGTCAACAGACAAAACACACACCTGAAAGCTACTCTATGTGTAAATACTCACTTGTTTTTAAGTTCTTTTTTTTTTAAAAAAAAAGCATTTAAGAAAAAGTTTTTATCTCAACCAAACTCATTCCTATTATACAACTCTCCGGCACTGCACTCAGTATTGCACTGTCAAAAGATATACCTGTTGGAACTCTGTACAAGATTTTTCCACAATTTCTCTTGTAAGTTAACTAGAATGCCTTGTATTTAGGTCTGGGGTACATGGGCTTAATATTGCAAATAAATAAATTAATATGTAAACGTTGAAACAGCATATGCAAGTATATAATTACCTTTTCTGCCAGGTTTCATTTCCCCTTCTTGATCCATCCAATATTCTCTTATATCAATTAGGACTTTACCTTTAAAGTCCCGAACATTGACATATCTCATTTTACCAATCTGTCAAGGAATTAGAAAGTTCAATCATTACTTCAATAAGCACCCAGAAGTACTTTCTTTAATCACTGTTAATATTTTGAATATTCAGCAAGAATTGTAAAGGTAATGTGACCAGATAATAGTATCCCTGTAGCTCCTATATTTTTGGCTGTGTAAATTTCATTTTTTACCTAAGAACAAAAATTCATCCTGTAAACTGTTATATCCTCCAAAGTGGCTAAAAACTTCAACCCCACCCACTTCCGAGATGTTACTGGATTAACAGTCACATCTCCCTGACTTTTGAAAGAGGAAATGATCATGTCCAATGTGGATCTGGCTTCAAAAATACTGCCTAGCCCATTCTGGAGGTTGGAAGAAGTATTTCTTCTCAATAAAATGTATCAGAGGAGTGTATACTGGCACCGCAGAAAGACAGAATCAGCATTTTAGACAAAAAAATTAAGAAAATAGTGTTTCAAAATTAAATTAAATTTCATTGTTGCAGCATCGTTGAGCAGAATTTTTTGGGGGTGGCTTCTTATTAAGAAGAGTAGCAGAGCACAGGCATATTCAAAAAGGTTTGTGTTTTACTGAGATTGGCAAAGGCTGCCTTAATTGCTCAAGAGAGAATAAACCACACCAACAAGTCTTTTCAGAAATATAAATGCTTTTTTAAAATTACATATTTAGCAAATGCTAATGTTCCAAAACTAATACAGGGGGATTTAGAACTAGAGCAGAGACAATTTAAAAGAGTAAAATTAATTGGTCAATCTATCACAATGTCAGCAGGAATCAAAAAGACAGCCGTTTTGAACAGAGAGAAAAGTAAAAATAAGAGGGCATGTAAATAATTTCTAGAAACATTACCGTCCATAAGATGCACAACTATTGGCATTCAGTTTCACACCTTTTAACCACTAAGTACTAGCTTACTTATTTTAGGGCACCACCATGACATGAAAATTTAGAAATGAATAATCAGAAAGCAGCAGCTGCAGAACAAATCTCCTGAAACCATTCTTGGAGGAAACTGTAATATTAACATATTACTTCAAAAGTTAGTTGCCTTTATTAGCTATCCTACTATTTAAAAAGGGGATGAGGAAAACCCTTACTAACCTGACCAAGTTTTACACTGGTGTTTCAGCCCTTTTCTCTTTTTACAACTAGAATCTAAGCTGAACTTAACCTTAACTGAAGACATTATACAGGTAGAGACACTGACTTACAACCATTCTGTTTAATGACCATTCAGTTACAATGGCAATGAAAAAAAATGACTTGACTGGTATTCACACTTACCCCATAGTCACATGATCAATTTTTGGGCACTTGGTAACTGGCCTGTGTTTATGACAGTTGCACTGTCCTGGGATCACGTGACCACCATTTGTAACATTCTCAGCTAGCAAAATCAATGGGCGAAGCCAGATTCACTTAACAACCGCATGATTCACTTAGCAACTGCAGTGATTTGCATAATAACTGTGACAAAAAGGTCATAAAATGGAGTCAAATTCACTTAACCACCACTTTGCTTAGCAACAGAAATTTTGAGTTCAATTGTGGTTGTAAGTTGAGATCTACCTGTAATTAAGAGCAAATAAAATACTGATGTTGTCAGGGAAATCAAAATACTCTCAAACGGAAATGGATATAAACTCACACCAGTCAGCATAAGGCACTTTCCTATGTTCAACTACTCTATTTTGCATGGAAGAGGCTGAACCTCTGGAACTTTCAGTCTTCTGTTTTTTTTTTTACAGGTTTTTCTGGAACTGTCTGATTTTTCCTTTTTTCCATGGCATTTAAAAATAAAAAGGACCTATAAACCTGAGTCTACCTTGCATTTAAAATGACAACTCCAAAAATGAATATTCATTTCATTCAAAAATAATCTATAACAATACACCATAACTATGCTGAAAAATTAAGACCTCTTTTATATAAATATTCTAATACTTTGGGTTTCTATAACATTAGTGAAAATTACAAAAGGTGAATTATATATCCATTTTTTTACAATAATCAATAAGAGCAATGTATCATAAAACATGATACAAAGTTTAGCATAACCCATTTAAATGTTTGCGTTATTACCAAGTGAAATAGTATTTCAGAATCTTATATTCTAGATCATCGTTGAGTATGTTTTCCCTTTGCGTAATCACATAATAGGGCCTAATTTTTAACTGGAGAGGATTATTTAACCAGCTTCTTTCAGAAATAAACGTTTTTACACCAGAGAAATCTCTCCCATTTTCTACTTGTAATTGTTAACATGCAATGCTGTAAAAAAGCACTTGTTCTTACAGAAAGCTCCACTCCTTCCTACAACTTGGCCAACACAACTTTTGATCATCCCTAAGCTCTGCCAAAAGGTGGTGCACTTTACAAAATTGGTTGAGAAACAAATTTTGCTAGAACCTAAAGCTCTGGGGTATATACAGCTTTTCACCCCTTTCAACAGTCACAGTAATGCTAGGGAATGAGGACAGTACAATATTCCAGATGGGAGAAAATTATCTTATTATCTTGAGTGCACACATTCTATATACCTAGTTGGTAGAATACTGGGAAGATGTTAGCTTGCAAAGTAATTTCTGGATAGAAATCTTTTGAACTGAGCATCCTGGAGATGAAACTGGGTTTTAGTTGTACTTGTGGCACAGTGTCTAAAATATGCTAAATTGGACCAACAAGCAGGATCTAAAGATGTAGCAGAACCAAGGATAACAAAACATAGAGACCCATGTTGCTATAAACTAACTGTATTTTCTTATCTCACGCTTATTTCTTTTGGCATACCATTTCTAGCCATTTTCTGCACTTTGTAAAAAGTTATTTACTGGGTATATATGTAAGTGGAACATTAATTGATCTTATGGGGACCTTAGCAGTCCCAAATTACCAAGTCCAGAAAGCAAGGAATAGGTGTGTTCCTCCAAAGAGGGGAATTACAAAGTATACATCATGAGAATGTGGCTAACCCAGATTTCAATCATTGTGTCAGCAATTACCTGAAACATATTCTCATCTCTGTTGCTACTTTGCACAGAGGAGGCTGCACCTCTGGAACTTTCACCAGTCTTCTGTTTCTTTACAGGTTTTTCTGGGGCTGTCTGTTTTTTCCTTTTTTCCTTGGCATTTAATAATAAAAAAAGAAGGACTTACTGGAAAAGTATTAGTTTCAGTTCACACAACTAGCTCTTTTCTCCACAATTATATAAGAATGGAGAGAGGATTCCAAACCCGAATATTAAGCTTCTCTGCTTCCATTCAATGTTAAAGCAAGGCTACACATTATTTCCATTTCTACAGCATGACCTAGAATTGAGGCTTAAAATAAATATAATCTATTAAATAGGACAGCAAAATAAAACTGGTTGGAATTAATTTTAAATCCTAATTCACAATGTGTAGTTAAGCTACAGATATGTTACAACTGAACTGAATTTTGGTTTATTGCTCTTCAGTTACAAGAGAAGAAACGTGAGCCAAATCCTTCAGTTGGTCTCATTTCTTTTCACAAAAGGAGTCCCAACTTACGATCTTGAATTGCAAGTATAAGGCTACTCTCTCTCAGAAGTGATCTTACAAAATAAAGGCTACCGTTTATCTATGGGAAAATATTTAAGTAAGAATTTGAAAAGCAAAAGGCACTATGTTCCAATTATAATCATATTTATTATATCTAGAGAAGATAGGCTTGAGCATAAATCTGGAACTGGAAGGTTTTTATCTGCAGAACAGTTATGAATGGGAAGGAGGTCAATTAACTTCTGTCTACAGTAGACTATGAAACAGAATGTAAATCTAATTACTTACTGACAGCAGATGATTTGCATGCTGAAATTTAAAAGAACGCAGAATATTAGTATCCCATTATACAGTCTATTTATATTAGCAATCAAAATAATATTTGTCATAAAATGGCCAAATACTTAGAAAGGCAGAAATCCATCCCTCTCTTGTTCCAAGCTTGCTTTAAAAAACCCTTTGAACAGCAACAGCTCTTTGAATTAGGCTACAGGTCTTCATATCCATTCAGCAAGAGTATTTTAAAATTTTATTTTAAACTGGATCAGTAGACTCAAGAATTTTGAATAAGGTAAAGACAAAAACAAAGCATTTCTAATCAAGATTAGAAATGTGATTCCAAGAATGACACTTTCAACTTAAATCATAAAAAAATAGCACATGTATATCAGTATTTATTACATAACAGCAAATCATTTTAATTTCTACTTTAATAAAAAGTATAGTTTAATTGAAGTATTTTTCTGCCAAAAGAATATTTATATGGTTCACTTCATTTATAACTTTTAAACATCAATCCAAAGCCTTGGTTCTTTGGGTTACGTTTATGATTAGCAAGATAATTCAAAAAACATAATATAAATATAGCATATAATTATATATATAAAATAAAATATAATATATAGCATAATATAAAATAATCACCGCTGTATCAGCATCTGAATCACTGCCAGATGAGCTTGAAGACACAAGTTCCTTTGATTTAGGCATTCTAGGAAGGAAAAGATGCAGTGAAAAAAAATTGCATGTTTCCAACAAAATGGGACTCTAGCAAATATGCAAGCAAGCATTATCAAGTCATTCCTTCCATCACTGCAATAATCAAGCATTCATACTTTTAAGTTCCATTAAATCAACACAGGTATGATGTTGTGGTTAACATATTAAACTAGGAGCTGGGGTCCCCACACACCAGTCCATCCACAGAAGCTCATTGGCTAACTCTCTTTATCTTACCTGCCTCATAGGGCTGTTTTTCTAGAGAAAATTTATGATTTAGTGATTTGTTACCTTAAGCACTAAAATGAAAGGTGGGTTATAGAAGTAGTCCTCAACTTAAAACTGGTTGCTAAGCAAAATTATGACAGACCATCCAAGACATACTTACAACCCAGTTTCGAAGTTTCAATAGTGTGTGTGTGTGTGTTTGTGTGTGTGCTGCAGTTACATGATCATATTTCTGGAACTTTTCAACCAGCCTGCATTTACCGCCATTTGCAGCATACTGAGGTCATGTACCCACAATTAATATTGCTTTTGCTGAAAAATGGCATTTATTCCGGGCTTTCAGCAAAAACAGCCCATAGCAAACAATGAGTTCGCTTAACAACTATGGCATTCACTTAACAACCATTGCAAAAAAAGTCATAAAAACATGTCAGTCAGGTCACATCATGACTCACTTTACAAGCATTAACAATTATGAAAGTAATGAGAAGGCTTCATTATACTTCTAAGTCAAGGAGTACCTGTAATTTCTAGTTAATACCAAAATAATATTTAAGGATTAGAATAACCAGCTTATTTTAGCATTGAGGTTGTATGAACAAGGGTGCAGGTTTTTTTTTAAAAAAGGATTTAGCTAGCACAGGTTTTCTATTTCTTAAGTAATACCTACAATTCCTTCTTTCCCCCATATTTTTCATTCTGTATTACAAAAACAGTGTATCTGTATGTCTCCAAAACTTTCTGCATCACTGCATCATTACATGGCTGATTATCACAGAGGATAAAGACATCCCAAAGCACCTGGAGACACACAGATACCCCACCTTTATAGTAAAGATCAATAAAATGTGGAGAAAAGAAAAAGAGTAGATCAAAAGTTTATGAACATACATATCTAATCAAGGTATCCAGATTGACAGAACAGGTAGAATACAGGAGGTGGGCTTCAAGTGCAAGGCTAAAAATAAAAAAGCACATCTGAAGACAGTGCTAGGAAGCTTTCCACTTTGCTTGGGATATAATCTCCACTAATAGAGCTAATACAGAAAAACGCTACTTGCTTTTTTAAAAAAGTCCATTCTTTATACATTACTGATTGTATTATACCTTAATATAATTGTTTATATCACATCCTATCATGATGAATAATTACAACTTTCTTGACTTCCTTTCTTTTTAGTATTCTTGCTTGAAGAATTCTTAGAAATTCTAAAGAGTACAATATTTAACTTCAGTCGTTTGATAAAGATTTTATTTTAATATGGACTTTGAATTTTGAATCCTAACACTGGGTCTCATTTGTTTTTTATAAGAAAAGAAAAATGCAACAGAAGAAAAAGACTAAGACATCAGAATTTCAGGATGACAAAGCTATAGACATATTATGATAGGAGAAAAGTGTCCTTTAGAATATAGGAACAGATTAATGGAAAAAGTTAAAGAATTGTGTAATAATGCAGAGTGAAAAATAATACCAAATAGACAAAAATCTAATAATTGCAAAAGAGTTCTTGTTCTCATGTTTTCTTTTAACTGTAAATAAAGTGAAAATGATTCTACTTGTTATAAAAATAATTCAGTAAGATGCACAAACCACAAGCAATAAATCTTACTTTAAGATCAGAGATTTCATGAGCAATTTGAAACATGAAAAGCCATCATAACATTTCAGTAAGATAGTACTTACTTACTCACTCACTTACTTACTAACAACCCATTGCAATGAGGTCCAGAGATAGTAGCTAAGACCAGCGAGGAATAGCTACCATCAGTGGCCCTGATATGAGATTTACCCCTTCTTTTATTCTCTTTTTTGGAACCCCACCCAGTAGTATGTAATCTTACTGGATGTACCCACTTAGTCCCCTCAAACTGACCGTCAATTAACAACCACTAGGTATATGCCAATTCCCTTGCCATCTGCTACTTTTTATTTCCCCTTTTTCTCAATGTCCCAGACATTTGTGATCCAAATAGCCCTATTTTAGATTGTCCAGCAAATATATGCTTTTTGCAGAAATAGCTGCACCTGCAAAATCAGCTCAGCAGATTGCAAATATTTCACCATGCTTGCAAAATCAGCTCAGCTGGTGTTATAATGTATGTATGTATGTATGGCATTCAGCTTTGTTCAGGTATTTTCCCACGTCATTATAGTTGTGCTTTTAAAGTTGTAGCAACGTTTCGGCAGAATCTGAAGAAGCCTGATGATGGCAGATGAGATTCTGCCGAAACGTTGCTACAACTTTAAAAGCACAACTATAATGACGTGGGAAAATACCCGAACAAAGCTGAATACTGTACATGTAAGTACCCGCGAAAGCTTAAGAAAACATACATACATACATACACACACACATATATACATACATATATATATGTGTGTGTGTGTGTGTGTGTGTGTAATTTAAGGCCTTCAATTAAGCAGAGGCCTATACTAACGTTAAAGCCTAGTTGCCCTTTTCTCACATACTGTACATCTCTGCAAAATATAACCTGTCATTAAAACAGAAATGAAAACCAAGGTGTCAAGTACTCTGAGTCATAATAGCAAAACCATAAAATAGCAGTTATGCTTGAGTTGGGAAGTAGCCTGCAACATGAAATGTAAAACACAGACAACAATGAAGGTATATCCTTCCCATTCAGAGGTTTAATATACTTTATGATGTGTTAAACACAGGTAAGGTTATCTTATAAAAATATGTTAATTCATAAATGCAAGAGTATTCATTACTCGGCACAAGCTCTTGAAAACCCCTCCATCAACATTCTCATTTCATGAATTTCATTTCCTTTATTCTTTACTCTTCCTCTTTTTCCCCAAACATTAGCAGACATGTCCCGTTAATATACAAAGTCAACTGAAGTTCAGAAAAATGTACGCCACATTAATCTGCCAATCCTTAAACTGTCACACAAGGCCTGAGCCAAATAAGATGCGACAAGATGCAGAACAGCCCATGAATAAGTAAATAACTGGAGACAAGACTGAGGCCCAGAAGCCCAATCTTTCAGTGGGTTCCTCCAGCTCATTCTTTCTTACACTTTTTTTTTCTGTCAGCATTTTAAAAAATTATAGAGGACCCAGGACAGTTTGTTTGTACACTTGCAAAATATGCATTTGCTGTCACTTCTCACAATTGTTTGATGGGTTTTGGATACTGCATAAAATTCCAATGTAGGCTGGCAAATCATTTTGATTTCGCAGACCCCCCACCCACCCAAGAGGACTTGGGGGATGTCCAAAAGCCTCCTCGGACCACATTTTTGTGGAACTGGCCTCGAATTGGAAACAGATCCCACAAACCGTCAGAATTGCTTTAATATCCTAGTATGATTTATGCTGAATGCTTATTTATTATCCATGACCATCACTAAGTGTTGTATCTAATGTTTTATATTGGATGTATTTTTACAATGACTAGGATAATGATCTCTCACTATTGTTGTCTGTACAGTGAGAGTTTATGCACCGGAGACAAATTCCTTGTGTGTCCTGGCCAATAAAGAATTATAATTCTAATAGGCACAGGCGGCTTTGGAAGTTGTAGGAAGGGCACAGAAGCAACGGGCAGCACATGTCCCCTCAACTAGGCTTCTCTATGACAACAGGACCCAGCCTCTACCCCTCTGGAAGCCCGCAGGTAGGAAGGCGATGCAAGTACGAGCGAGCAGGCGAGTGAAAGCGGAGGGACCACTGGAGCCGAGCCGGGGGCAGAAGAGGCCCGCCAGCATCCCGCCTGAAGGAACGATGGGGGTTCGCCCCCAGACCGGCCGGGAGGGGGCGGGTCCCGGCCGCCATTTTCTCCCTCCCGTCGAATGCCTTCGCTGCCCCCCTCCCTTGCCCAACATGGCAGGTTCCGGGCCAGAAATGGGGAAAGGCGGGTCCGGCGGGACCCCTTCCCCGCCTCGTGGGGATCCGCTCGTTCCCCACCACACCTCCTCTGTACGCAACAACCCCCTTCTTTTCCCCCGGCCTTTTCTGGGGAATTCCTAGAAGGCAACATGGCGGCCTGAAGTTCCGTTGCGCGGGACAACCCGCGCTCCATTCCCGCCTCCCTGACAGAAAGACGGCGTGGGGGGGGGGGCGTTAAAGGGAAGCGCGCACTCACATTCCACTCGAATCCTTCCACTCCGGTCTTTCTAACGGCTCCCGACCTCTCAGTAGTCCCAACGCTATTGGAAAAACGGAAGTGACGTTTGTAAGAAGCACCTCCTGCTAACCACCACGTGGTGGCGAGAAGGATAGCCGCTCAGTCGCGCTGCAGGAGGGAGGGTTGCTCGGCTGCTGCGTTTATCTTCCTCCGCTTTTTTTGCTTTCGCCCCTTCGTTGAAACGGCATTTCCTGATAAGGCAACCTCGTGAGGCTCCGAAATTAGTCATCGTACATTCCGCTATCGTGGTGGCATCTTCGTTAGGGTCGTTTACTCCGTCTGTGGGATGCACCTGTACGTACTAAGATCTGTCTGAGTCGTTTGGTTTTTGCATACTGTAAAGACAGAGCCGCCTCCGTGAGTTTTTACACTCTTAGTTAACGAGCCAGCAAATTTCCATCCCTTTGTAGCTGCGTTTTGGGAAAAGAGGGGATTTTACAATACCTACACTGGCAGTTTCCACATTGTTGGTTGTTTATTGAATAAGGCACTGGGCTTAAAGAGTACTCGAAGACTTAGTGCAATATGCCAACTGGCCATTGAGAATAGAATTCTTTTTTGGCTAAGGGTGATAGGACACACAAGGAATTTGTCTTGATGCAAATGCTCTCAGTGTACATGAAATAAAAGATACATTCGTCAAGAATCATCAGGTAGAATGATTAATAAGTCATAGAGTACAATAAGCAATCAAATCATACTAGCATTTTCTAGCCAATTTCTAATTATACTATTACAATTGTGATAGAGCCTTTCAGCCTATAAAACTCTAGTAGTGTCTGAAGGCTGTTCAGCACAATGTTCACTCTAGAGTTTTCCTGCAGGTTCATGGTCTACTTTTCAGTTCAAAAAATGCCATTTCACACAATCAAATGCAACCGGAGCCAATTGGATGGCTTTCTGCATTGTGTTCCTGCCACCTTTGCTTTGGTCTTCTGCACAGGCATTTTTCCATCAGCGTTAAAAGTTGTAGGCATTGAAAGCAATAGTGAAGTGCTGCTGCTCCTAGAATACAGCCCATAACATTGTAAATGCTCTTCCCACATTTTCTCTGTTATTGATGCAATATCCATCTGCTGTGGGACTACATCGTTGCAGATGTGATGAAGAAGAGAAATGTTCAGTGACCAATGAAGCATGCTTATCTCTGTGGCATATAAAACCAATTAGCTTACCTGATTTTGTGGCTTGTAAAGCACTTTGTAAGGAATAGTGCTTTGTATGAGCAGAATTAAATCAGAATCCAGAATAAAATAAAGGGTCACAACTGCTAATCAAAATTGTGCTATTTTTCATGGAGAATTAACAGACCGTAGATCCAAACTATGGCCCAGCTTTTTTCTCTCAAGGGTGAGAAACTGAATCATTTGTGAGTTACCTATGCTCCAAAATGTAACCATGGACATCTGAAATTAGAGCTAGCAACCATGTCAGGCGTTGGAACCTGCAAGGGAACCAGGTGGCTTTTGTGCCTAAAGTGGGACTATAACTTATAGGCTCCTTGTTGGTTGCTAGACCATTTACATTAACCACTAGTTCTTTGTAAATGTTTCAATGCTGAAAGTTAAGTTTCCACACAGAAATTATTGCTGAAAAATACATGGAAGCATTATTGCTATGCTACTGGCACATGCTGAAGTTAGAGTGCAGAAATAGTATAACGTATAGAATGATAAAGTGAGATCTGCTGATAGCATATTTATTCATTTGACATATTTATCAGAGAAACATGCTTTTAACTAGACCATTTCCCTAGACTACAGTTTCTTAAAAGCGTGGTCCTAGGACTCTCTTACAGATCCATGAATTCAGAATTATTTGCCAGACTATGTTGAAAAATAATACAGTATTAAACTCCCCTCATACAATTGGGCCGCCAAAGGTTAGGGACCATTGCCTTTAAGACTTGTGTATTTTTTAAAATACTCCCTAAACCTATCCAGCCACACATATAGTTACAGCCATTTATTTAGTGACCATCTGAAGTTACAACACTGAATAAAGGGACTTACAACCGATCTTCATATTTATATCCATTGCATCATCCCTGTGGTCACATGATCCAAATTTGGTTACTTGGCAACCAGCATGTATTTATGACGGAGTATCCCAGAGTCATATGAACTCACTTTGCAACTTTTCCAGCTGGCTTCCAACAAAGTAAATGAAGGGAGCTAGATTTGCTTAATGACCATGTGATTCATTTACCTACCAGGATGGTACACTTAATCATGGTTAAAAAGTTCATAAAATTGAAAATGAATCACTTAAGAACAGTCTCTCTTAGCAACGGATGCTCCTGTCCCAATTGTGGTTTTAAGTAGAGGACTACCTATATGGAACAGCCTTACCCAATTAGGCCCTTGCAACCCTGAATTGCCCCCCCTGTTGCTGGAAGGATGCTCATTGCAGATTAAGAACAATTGTTTTCAGAATCCAGTATAAATTAATAGACCCAAGTTCCTGACAGCTCTTCAACCTCAAAAACTGATTATCTGCACAAGGAATACTATATAGATTTCTATTGCACTTTATTCTCCTCCAACCTATTTAATATGGTTTGCAAGAATGTCATCCTTTATATAAGCAATCATTTAATACATTAACCCAGCCATTTTTAATAAACCATGTTTCAGGCAAGCTATGACTTAATACAATGTGTGAAACCAGTGTTAGCGTGATATATATCATGCATCCGCAAGACATCCACAAGTCTTAGTGGACAACCAAATATGAGCCAGCAGTGTGCAGCAGCAGCCAAAAAAGCTAATGCAATCCTAAGTTGCATTAACAGAGAGATACAATTGGGGTGAAGTGAGGTACTAATATCACTCTATAAAGCCTGAGTAAGACCACACACCTCGAATACTGCATCCAGTTTTGGTCACCACACTAAAAAAAGATGTTGAGACTCTAGAAAAAATACAGAGAAGAGCAACCAGGATGATTACAGGACTGGAGACTAAAACCTATGAAGAACAGGAACTGGCCATGGCTAGTCTATTGAAGAGAAGAACCAGGGGACACATGATAACAGTCTTCCAATATATGAGGGGCTGCTACAGAGAGGAAGGGGTCAAGCCATTTTCTAAAGCACCTGTAGGCCAGACGAGGAATAATGGATGGAAACTGAACATGATGGAAGGTGGAATACTCACCTCTAATGATCTAAGTGCTAGAGCCCACTGTAACTTCATAGCCAAAACGGCATTAAGAGTTGTTAACCTAATCCTACGTAGCTTTTTTTCTGGTAATATCACACTACTAACTAGAGCATACAAAACATTTGCTAGACCTATACTCGAATACAGCTCATCAGTCTGGAACCCACATTACGTACCTGATATTAGCACAATTGAGAAAGTCCAGAAATATTTCACAAGAAGAGTTCTCCACTCCTCTACTCGTTGTAGAATATGATTGCAGGAAATACGACTTCAGCAACAGAGTGGTCAATGTCTGGAATACTCTACCTAACTCTGTGGTTTCTTCCCCAAACCCCAAAAACTTTAACCTTAGACTGTCTACTATTGATCTCATCCCTTTCCTAAGAGGTCTCTAGGGGGCGTGCATAAGCGCACCAACGTGCCTACCATCCCTGTCCTATTGTTTTTTATTTTTCTTGTATGTACCCATTTCATGTATTCATAACTATACACTTATACTTATTATCTTGTAAACAATTGACAAATCAAATCAAATTAAAAAAAGGAGATTTAACCTGGAAATAAGGAGCAATTTTCTGACCGTGAGAACTACATTTCCCAAGTGGCTTCACGCACCCAACGCTACGACCTAGCGTAAGTAACCCGGCAGACGAACTACATTTCCCGCCGGCCTTTTCTCGCCCGTCCCAAGCGGCGCATGCGCTGCGGCGAGGCCTGGCTCTTTCACAACGCCGTTGGAACCGTGTCGGTGGATGGTGCGAACGGGTACCGGCGAGGCGACTTAGCGATCGCGCGCGACGGCCAAAGACCGTGACCGATAGACCGAGACAGTTTTCAACCCCGCCGCCATTTCGGTCAGCCCGGCTCCATGATTCCCATATGCCCGGTAGTTTCTTTTACCTATGGTGAGTAATGGCTTCGGGAAAGCCCCCCCCCCGGGGGGGGGAGGCGAAAGCCGGGGTGGGGTGGGGGGCGCGTCTCTTCTGGAATTGTTTCTGACCGAGGCTTTTTTCTCTCCCGTCCTGCACGCCATGTCGTCGCTTGCAGTGCCCAGCCGGCTGGGGGAAGATGCCAAAATGGCCACCGGCAACTACTTCGGATTCACCCACACCGGGGCCGCTGCTCAATATAGGTGATAAAAGGCGCTTCGGTCTGTGGCGGGAGGCCTGGGAGGGGAAGGCGGCTGACCTCGCTCCCGCCCCGTGTGGGGCGGCTGTTGACGCCGGGCACGCGGAGGGCCGCGCGGAAGGCGCAGGCGCCCGAGAGGGGCAGGCGGCCTCCATCGCGCGCGGCCGCTCGTCCTCTCCGGCATGTTTCGGAGCCGGCCTGGCCCCCCCCCCCTCCCCCCCCCCCCCCCCAAACTCAGGATTTGGGAACCGTTACCCGTCCCCGCAGTTATTCAGCCGTCTCTCACCGGGGCCCGCGAGCAGGGAATGCAGCACAGCCAAGGGATGCTGTGGGGAGACTTCGTCGCTCAGTCGCACCCACGTCCCTGTAGCCCTTGAGCCGCTTAAATGGCGACGGGTTTCCGACCCGAAGTTCTCCCGAAGTGCGTTTCTTCTGTGCCTTAGATGGCTTTCCCGATTTATGTATGACCCTTCAATTCTAGCAAGTGAATGGCAAACAATCTTAATAAAAAACAAATGCCCACCACGAATGCAAAATTTGAAATGTAGAGTCCTTGGAGCTACCACCCTCAGGCCATCAAGCAGTAAAACAGTTGAGGGACTTACCAGGGAGAAACCATAACTGGGCGGGAAGCTACTTTAAATAAATGGAGCAGATCCCACTTGTAGTTCTGAAGATGTTATTTAGCTGGGTAATGAAAGGTCTCCGTGAAAACAACCATCCGAGAGCACTAAGGACTAAACACAATTCAATCCTGAGCTATGTATCTTTTTGTTCTTAACATGAACATCTACTGTATAAAATCACTTTCTCATACAGTTCCAGGAAGAATGCAATACAAAACCAAAGTTCTGTACTTTTGAAAGATAGTCCATCCATGCCTATGCTGAAATAACTTTCAGCAAGTTAACTGACTTCAGCCCCCCC
>NW_020769310.1:8349041-8370761 GCF_900518735.1 Pseudonaja textilis | reverse complement strand
GGAATTGTTTCTGACCGAGGCTTTTTTCTCTCCCGTCCTGCACGCCATGTCGTCGCTTGCAGTGCCCAGCCGGCTGGGGGAAGATGCCAAAATGGCCACCGGCAACTACTTCGGATTCACCCACACCGGGGCCGCTGCTCAATATAGGTGATAAAAGGCGCTTCGGTCTGTGGCGGGAGGCCTGGGAGGGGAAGGCGGCTGACCTCGCTCCCGCCTCGTGTGGGGCGGCTGTTGACGCCGGGCACGCGGAGGGCCGCGCGGAAGGCGCAGGCGCCCGAGAGGGGCAGGCGGCCTCCATCGCGCGCGGCCGCTCGTCCTCTCCGGCATGTTTCGGAGCCGGCCTGACCCCGACCCCTTCCCCCCCCCCCCCCAACCCAAACTCAGGATTTGGGAACCGTTACCCGTCCCCGCAGTTATTCAGCCGTCTCTCACCGGGGCCCGCGAGCAGGGAATGCAGGACAGCCAAGGGATGCTTTGGGGAGACTTCGTCGCTCAATCGCACCCACGTCCCTGTAGCCCTTGAGCCGCTTAAATGGCGACGGGTTTCCGACCCGAAGTTCTCCCGAAGTGCGTTTCTTCTGTGCCTTAGATGGCTTTCCCGATTTATGTATGACCCTTCAATTCTAGCAAGTGAATGGCAAACAATCTTAAAAATAAAAAACAAATGCCCACCACGAATGCAAAATTTGAAATGTAGAGTCCTTGGAGCTACCACCCTCAGGCCATCAAGCAGTAAAACAGTTGAGGGACTTACCAGGGAGAAACCATAACTGGGCGGGAAGCTACTTTAAATAAATGGAGCAGATCCCACTTGTAGTTCTGAAGATGTTATTTAGCTGGGTAATGAAAGGTCTCCGTGAAAACAACCATCCGAGAGCACTAAGGACTAAACACAATTCAATCCTGAGCTATGTATCTTTTTGTTCTTAACATGAACATCTACTGTATAAAATCACTTTCTCATACAGTTCCAGGAAGAATGCAATACAAAACCAAAGTTCTGTACTTTTGAAAGATAGTCCATCCATGCCTATGCTGAAATAACTTTCAGCAAGTTAACTGACTTCAGCCCCCCCCCCCCCCCCCAATGAAAAAAAATGGTCTTAAAATTTATAACGTTTTTGGAGACACTTTGGAAAAGCAGCTTTTCATTTGAAGTAGAGTGGGACTGGAATATCCCACATGGAATTTGTCTTCCATGTACATGAAATATATATGCAGGATAGAAATGTTTATGTAAATACATCATTTATACACTTAAGCAAATATTCAGTTAAAGAAAACATGTTCTAATTGTATATTTGTAAATGTCTCCATACTTGAAGTCTTAAATCACAAAAGGGGGACATCTTACAATGGGCCTTGCTCCATCTTTATGAACACTAGGCAAGTTGATGAATGCAGCATTTATCAATTTCTGCTACTACTCATTTCTCCTTTTGATACTGGCATTGTAAAATGATGGTAACAAATATTTCGTTTCATTTATTCAAATTTATATAGCTGCCTGTCTCACTAAAGGTGACTGGGTGAGGCAAAGCAATCATATTGTACCTATATTTTCCTCTAGAACCTGTGGTGATTGCAGGATAATTTATTTTCCTGTTATATTTATAATAATGGCAATGTTTTACAATACAAATGGTATTTCCAAATTCACAGTGTTTCATGCTCAAAACATATGTGGTATGGTCAGAATACTAATGCTAATATCAGACCAGCCCATTTCAAGCTTCAGTCATTTTGAATTTGAACTATTTTGCATACATTCACAAAAACTCAAAAGGTAGATTGGGATAAGAAGTAACAACTGGCTCATTTGATTTTTTCTGAAAGTTGTAGCTACATTTTGATGCCCATATCTAAAGACATGAATATTTTTATAACGATTAAGATTTCATACCTTGAACCTCTGATTTAAATCTCATCTAAACAGAGAAAGGTAAAATAGGGAAGCAAAGCAGAAAATACAAAATGAGAAAAAAAATCTTAATTCAGTGGCATTTAAAGAGCAAATAAACTAACCAAAATGTGTTAAAATAACACATTAATATGCATAAGCAAACATTTGGCATAATTATATAATTTCATAATATTTTAGAAAAAAGAATCTCTTCATTGAGATTATCTGAATTCTTATGGGCAATTTGTAAGGTGAAGTCTGAAACTGAATGACTTCTAGAGACCCAAGAAATTACTTGTAGTAAATTATATGTTAAAATCTGATATCCACAGTGAAAGAAAAGTTACAGTATCTAAATCTTGAACATGCAGTGGTGGTCAGTCTCTCTCCTGTGTTTAAGAAATAGGGCTTTTTATTAGAAAAAAATTCTGGACCATGTAGTTTTAGTCAGATGAAAGTATCATGATTTTAAGTTGTAGTTGGTAAATACAGTGATAGCATTAGTAATTTCACCTTAGTTCATTCCATTTTCATGTACATTTGAAAAAAAAATTAAATTTGAATTTGGGGTAAATTAAAGGAAATTGCCTTGTAAATTTTTTTTAACTGAATGCTTACAAATTTACTTTTGTTTTATGGATTTTAGAAGTATAACACTTCTAATATAAGGTATTAGAAGTGAAAGTTTTAAATAATATTTAATAGTTCACCCTGGGAATATTTACAGTAAACACATATTTTTTTATTTAGTTTTATATTTTTATTCCACGTGTTTTACTCCAGGCTGTATTAAAAGTGCATGTTTTAGCTAAAAATAATCTGAGAGTCTGAAAACAGCTTTTCTTCACATAGAGGATAGTTGATTATGTAATAAGATAATCCTTTACTAATTAATAAATATGAATCACTAGTAATTTCTTCTGGTTGCTTGCTCTAATTACCAACAATTAAAATAACTAGGAAATCATAATTTGGTTAAAATAAACAAAAAATGTTACATTTCTGTTAGTTTTATAACTGTTTTCTTGGTATATTACTCACTTAACAAATTGGGATTTATTCTTGGGTTATGATTCTTGGCTTGCGAAGTGACAAATTAGAAATTTCTCTTTGGAGGTAAAGCTATTTGATAATTACCACTTTCACTTAGCTGCTCCTAGTGGCAGTAGGAGCAAATTGCAACTATTGAGCATAATTATGGCATATTATTGAATTCAAACTGACCAAAACTAGATCCTGGATTTTTGTTTGTTTTCCTCTTTGCTTTGAAATTTTGCTTTTCATAGATTTTTGAAAGGCTTTGGAAGAGAAGACAAAAAAGTTCTGTGTTGAATAGAACAACAGAACAGAACAGAATAGAATAGAATAGTGATTGGACACACAAGGAATTTGTCTTGGTGCAAATATGCTCTCAGTATACATAAAAGAAAAGATACATTCATCAAGAATCATAAGGTACAACACTTAATAATAGTCATAGGGTACAATAAGCAATCAAATCATATTAGGAAACAGTCAATATAGATCGTAAGGATACAAGCGAGGAACATTAAGGAACATTCTGCACACGTCTTTGAATTCCGGCATTAAAATTAGGATGCTGCTTTTGTATTTCTGAAAAATAATATGGAAAACTTTCAGTATACTTCCTTTGATCTGGTTTCTCTCACAGAAAAGGAAGAAATTTCTTTAGAATTCTGTAGAAATTGGAGACTTACACCTTCGAGTATATGAATATTCTGTTCCGTGTATAAGAATCCAGTGGATATTTTTTTCAATCATATTAAAAACAGAATTTTCAGATTGGCAAAACTTCCCAATGCACGTGTCATTTATGAGTGTACAAACCCAAAATTCTTTTTCCAGTTCCATAATTATTAGAAAATTGCTATTAATAGATTCTCCTTGTCATGTAATGATATGCTGACAGCTTAATCAACTCATTACAGATAGTTCTTTACTCACCAGTCATTTAATGATCGTTCAAATTTATAATGTAATTCCAAAACATGTAACATAAAACATTGACCCTTCTCCCCATTGTGGTCATGTGATCATGATCTGGGTGTTTGGCAACCTCTTTGCACTTGCAACCAGTTGCCAAGCACCCCACAATCTTGTGATCACCATTTCAGTCTTTTCTGCTAGCTTCCTCAGAAAGCCAGTGGGGAAGCTGGCATAAAAGGTTGCAAGTAGCTGCTGCCTGCTGAAGAATTTCCCCTCCCCTCCATGCATGTATGGAAAGAAACCTGTGTGCTGGGCTGGAGAAACCAAACTTGCACCTTTGCAATTCTGCATTATTTGTCCTACCCAGTGGACGAGTTCTCTTCCACATACAGCAGGGAAGAGAATTCCTCGGAAAAGGTTGTAGAAACAGATCAGGCCCCATGGATCAGAGCCCTGTCTCTGCATCCCCTCAAAGGAGTTCTTTTCTGCACAAGGAGGTAAGTGGAACTCCTTCAAATGGCTGAAGAAATGAAGCTTAGATCCTGAAGATTTGAACTTCATTTTTGCAGCCTGCTGTAGAGGGGGGCAGAAAGAAATGCAGGCAGTTCTTGTTTCGTCGCTTAACAGCTGTAACTAGAATTGTGTCCACTTGAGTGAAGTTGTTATACAGGCATCTTGCTTAGCAACTGCATTGTCAAAGACAGATTCTGTTCCAATTGTCATAAGTCAAGGACAACCTGTAAATATTCTGAATTTTGTACTCAGTAGAAAATTATTGATTTTGATTGAGGGTTTTTTGTTTCTCAGATAGTTTCTAATTTGAATTCCTCAGAATTACTTAGAAACCCTAGATCACAGTTCTTCATGCAATTATACCAGAGTAAGAATTTCATTCAGTAGCTCACAGTAAAGCCTTCTTGAGGTAATATAAAATGGCTGCTGGAGGGAAAGAGTTTGAAAGTTTGGCAGAACCCTTTCTGGGAAGAAAAATGTTTAAGAGCCTAGTTACTCCCACACAGAACATTTTGCATTATCTAACAATTCGTTCTTTTGTTTTGTCTTATGCTGAAGGAAAAAGGGAAGATTCAAGGTCCTGTGATCCCACAATTGGCTTGTTTGTTTGCTTTTACATTCTTGCAGCATGGTGATACAGTGCATTAGCCATTGAAACACCAAGCTCTCATTCCATCTCTGCTCCCCGTAGGTGGATGGGAAAGATAATTAAGCAGATTTTCAAAGACTAGGAAATACGTTTTTAAAAAATTGCCTGTTTGGTAGATAGATTTATTGTTGCTTTAAATTTGTTACTGCTCTTGTTATTACATTATATATAGTACTTTATTTTTCATACAAGAACTCAAAATGCAAAATGTATTAGGACTGAAATAATGCAGGAAGTTATTTTAATTATTGCTGTATTCTTCCTGAATTGTGTGTAAGTAACGAATTGTTAGGAATTGTATTTCTACAGGTAGCTGAGAATGAAAAAAACATACTTTGTTTCTACTATTTGTGGTTTTTCTGAGTAGAATCACATTTCTTGCAAACAGTATCAATTTTCTCCTGGATTATGGTGATTTAAGAGTAGTTTGGTAATTTTTTTATAGGTTAGTTTACAAGACTATGTTTAAATACAGATAGTGTTTGCTAATTGGGACCAGAAGATGTAACTGAATGTGAGAATGTAAGGGGTGGGGGACGTAGATGCTGAGGAGAGTACTGATCAGATAAAAGGGAGAAGAGTCTGCAATTGAATAATTGGTAGAGAAAGAAACTTAGGATGTACCTTAACTAAATAGGTAAAAAGAAACGGCAGCAGATTTGTACTTTCAAATCTTACAAGATTCTGTTAATGTAGCCTTTTTGCAGGGCTGTCAAACTCTTGGCCCAGAGGCCAGATGCGTCTTGTGCTGGTCACGTCCATGTCTGGTTTAGCAAAGGGGGAAAGTCCCAATATATCACATGATGCCATTGTGATGATGTGAGTTTGACACCCCTGCCTTATGGTAAAGTAGACTTAGCTTATTTTGTCATGTTTCCCACCTGGTCTACTTGGGAGACTGACAGAAACTCCATCGTTAGGTGACACATCATAATTTTAAAAACCACATGACAATGCTGCTTAGCAGTAGCAGTTTTGGCACTCCTCCTTACTGTTGTTAAGCAAGGACCTTGCATGGCCGCAACCTGGGGCTTCCTGCTGGATTCTCCATTGATTTCGCTTGTTGGAAGCCAATAAGGAAGGTCACAAAGTATAAATTAATAAACATGTTTGCCTTTTTAGGAATAAACATTTTATTTCTTACAATTGTATTCCATGAGATGGTATACATATTTCTAACTGCTAATAGCAATGTAAGGCATATTCTGTGTAGCAGTCTGCAAATAATTTGGCCCCATGCTATACCTTAAAGTAACTACCAGTAACTAGAATTGAACCTAGAGACATATTTGTAGCCACCATAGGACACAGAACTTTCAGGAACACTTGTGAATCTGTTAATCAAACGCTGTAGTTACCTTGCATATCTTAACTTAAAAGACAGAAAATATGTGTGTGTGTGTGTATGTGTGTGTGTGTGTGTGTGTGTATACAGACACACACACACACATACGCACACAGTTTGTAGGCTACCCAACAGCTCTCATACTTTAATACCAGGGGACAGAAGCAGGGTTGTTTAGAATGGATAGTCTAATAAATTTAATAAAATGAATCATTAAATAAAAACATTACTTACACATACATAGCCCATGGCCAATATATCCCTTGGTAGAAAATCAGGAAGATAAAGTGTAAGTGAAATGGCGAAGTCTAAATAGTAGCATAGTGGTAATAAAGACTTAAGAGTTTTAAGGATTTCAAAGTGAAAGATCTTGCAAATTCGATCACTGGCTCTGCATGATGTTGCAGAAGCAAGGGGAACAGATTTGCTAAAACAAAAATGGTAACAGAACCATGCCTGCCTTAGAGAAAAAAAACGTTACTAAGGCTACTCATTCTGTGCTATAACAAAACTTATTTTTATTAAATAAAACACTGCAAATATTCTCTTACTGAATTTATTTGGGTATTATACATCATGTTATGCTTAAATACTGTAAAAGTAATATAAAGATAGTCTGTGAATCTGTATTAGGAGATTCATCATAATGACTTACTATATTTTGATATGTGGTCAGGATCTTTGTACACATTTTTATTACTTTTTTATAATGTGATGTAGATTGAGATTAAAAGGTTAAATGAATTTATATTGTATAGTTGCAAATCTGCTAGTCGGAGTTGCAAAGTTTGTTGAGGGAAATAAATATTTTATTCTTGGAACTGAATAGTTAATTCTTAGTTGTATTATTAAATCCAAAACTACCAAGTTCTTTACAAAAATTAAGAGCAGATTCCTATATGCAGGATTATTTATTGTTCATTAATTATTAAATGTAGAAGGCTGTATGATTCTCAAATCGCCTGATGGCTCACAGTTAAAATGAATTAATTGCAACACTATGAATTTCATGCTTATCTGAAACATTTCAGCGGTATGATTCTGTGAGGTTTGTCCATTGTATCTCATTCAGTCCTTTTGGAAAGCTGCATTTTTCAATCTAAAAAAAAAAAGTATGAATTCGATGTTAATGTACAGGTGTATAATATGAATTTATTATATGTGATTGCTTTTGAGAAGCTATAAAATTATTAAATACTTCTAATAAAATGTAATTTATGTGAGTTCCACCTGATAAATTGAACCTTTAGAATTTCTGCCTCTCAAATTCAGTTCTCTGAAGCTAATTTTAAAAGATAACTAGGAATCAGTTTCTTTTGTAGATAGACTTGCACTAATAGATGTTCGTGATATCACTTAATATGTACTTTGTTAGGTACAGTAGATCCATAATACTGAATTTTTAATTTAGTTTATCTGTTCTCAGACTTTAACAATTTAAGAGCATATTTGCTAGGTATTAGGTTTCATTACTACATAATGATATTTCTTGGCCTCTTCCTATTACAGCCAACAGCCGGCTTCAGGTGTAGCTTATTCCCATCCAACTACAGTTGCAAGCTACACTGTTCATCAGGCTCCTGTAGCTGCCCACACAGTTACTGCAGCCTATGCTCCAGCAGCAGCAACAGTTGCAGTAGCCAGGCCTGCTCCAGTGGCTGTTGCAGCTGCTGCAACAGCTGCAGCCTATGGAGGATACCCTACAGCTCATACAGCAACAGATTATGGTTACACACAGAGACAGCAGGAAGCTCCACCACCACCTCCACCAGTCACCACACAGAATTACCAGGTAAATATATATGGATAAAGTATCATTCACTAATGATGCAGTTCAGTTTTTTGTTTAACCATGATTTATTGAATAACCAAGAATTTACTTGTGTTGGTTTTTATGCTGGTACCTGTTCGGGGCAGTATTTGGCTTCAGATTTAGTGGCCTAGACAACAGATTTCCTGATGTTTTACCAGCAACTGTGGCTGCAATCTTTACAAGTAAGATGGTCTATTATACGAATCATAGGCTACTGAAGTAGGAACTGATTGGACGCCTATCTTTATAGCCAGGTGTCCTGACTTCTGATTGATCTTTAACCAAGATGATTTATGATGAGGACTGGTGTCTCCTATAGAAATGTCAGGAAATCTGTTCTCTAGTCTACAGTCACTAAACTCTGAAGTCCAACACCAAGAATTGTATTTATAATATATATTAAACTATAGTGCTGTATTTTATAATTTCAGTGGGTAAATTCATAAAATGTACAAAGCCCAAACAAAATATATCATGGCTTAGTGTAATATATACATCAAAACAGTTTTTCTTTATTAAAAATGGGCAATTGGATAAGTATGGAATAAAATGAAAAGCTCTGTTTTTTTCTTTGAATGTATAACGTTAAAGAACTTCTCAAAATTAAACCATGGAAAATTTAATACAAGGAACAAATTACACATTGCTGAATCCAATATAATTTGAGTCAGTTCTCAGCCTCATATCTTTTTTAATTTAATGGTTAAATACGTAATATAGATTTACCTGGGAATTTGCATATCGTATATTTCTTTTTTTTTTTTAAATAAACTTTATTAGTTTTACTTTTTAAAAAACAACAACACAGCTACAAATTATATACAACAAAAAGACGAACAGGTCTTGGCATAGGCCAAGAGGGAAAGAGAGGAAAGCTTGAGAGAGGAAAGAGAGAAAGGGAAGGGGGGGGGGGAAGTAGGGAAAACAAAAGTAGAGAAAACAATTATAATAAAACCATATTTTTGTGACTGTCTGTGAGGTCTTTTCTTCTTCCAAACTATCGTCGGCAGTGCTTTTCTTTATCTCTGCCTCGGAGGCCTCAGCCTTAATTTTCTTAGAGGTGATCTATCTTTGATTAAGCCAAATGTACAAAGGATTCCAATTGCTATAATAGGTTGAAGATTCTTTATTTTTTAATGCTTGGGTTAGTTTGTCCATTTCAGCGCATTGTAAGATTTTCTGAATAACCATATATTTCCGTATATTTCTAAATAAGTAACTAGAAAACATAAATCTCAGAATATCTTTTTTGAGCATATAAACTTTATAGCAGAGAAAAGCTGTATTATATATCGATACAAATTTTGTATGTCGCTTATTCTCACTATTGCTAAGATTTTTAAACATTTTGTGTAGATTTGTCCTAGTATTCCCCTTATTTTTGTTCAATATTTATTAAAGTTCTAGCTGTTGCAACTTCATGTATTAAGAAAAAATATAATTTGCGGGAAATGACTTTTTACAGAGTACACATAATTCTCGAAAGTTTGATTATGTCCTTCAAAACTTTAACCAATTATTTCAATTTGTAGCTTAAAATATTGAAAGATTGGTATTAAGCAGTCTTAATGGGAATTAATGTTGAAGTGAAGTATATCATTACCAGATCTTGAACTCAGTCTTATATTTACCTTGTCTAATATTTTCAGGAAATGTGTGCTTTCTCAAAAGTTCTGAACCTTTACTGCATAATCAGCATTGATTATGAAGTAAACATTGATTAAAATAATAAAAATGATTCAGTAGTAATCCATGGCTTAAATCCTAGGATAATTAATGTAATTTAAATTTTATACAAGGACATCTTATCCTTCTCTCTGGATAATCCTTAAATTATTTAAAAAGCAATGGTTTACTTGTGTTTTTAAAAGCATAAAATTGGGTTGGAAAATAGTTGAAAGAAGAAAAGGAACCAAATTTAGTCTTGGATTCGAGTTCATTCCAAAAGGGAAAACCTCCTGTTTTAGGAAGTTTTAGGAGAGTTTCACAAACCTTAGAAGTATGTTTTTAGGAAGCACATGAGCCTGCAAAGATTCCCTCATGTAAATTCCATTATGGCAGTTAATTTTCCTTACAACTGAAATCCCCATACAGGGTCTTCATTTTTTCCCTATATATTTCTTCAGGACTCCTATTCTTATGTTAGATCTACTGCTCCAGCTGTAGCTTATGACAGCAAGCAATATTATCAGCAGCCAACTGCGACTGCAGTGGCAGCTGCTGCCCAACCACAGCCTTCTGTGGCTGAATCGTATTATCAAACAGGTGAGTTTCAAATCCTTTTGTTTTTATCTTATAAATTTAAAAAGTCTAAACATTCTAAAAACCAAATAATAGTTTATTGCAGGGATTTGGGACCGTGTCTAATTCCTTCCTTAACCTCTTTGGGCGTAAGTCTGGGATTAGGACACCTGTGAAGCCTTTGTCATTTTTAAAAATATTACATTGTTGGCTTTTCTGGATATTTATGTTTGGTTTTGTTATGTTTTAGCTATATTTTAATTATATATTTGATATTTTGTAAGCGCTTAGAGTTTTGGGGAATTGGGTAGCCTTTACAAATGTGACAAATAGCAATGGCACAGACTTCACAGTGCTTTACAGCCTTCCCTAAGCGGTTTACAGAGTCAGCATATTGTCCCCAACAATCTGGGTCGTTGTTTTACCAACCTTGGAAGGCTGAGCCAGTCTTGAACTGCTGAGAATCAAACTGCTTGGCAGTCAACAGAATTAGCCTGCAATACTTTATTCTAACCACTGCGCCATCATGTCTATAATAATAGAAGTTTTAGTGGTTCAGTTATTCATTTATTTCATCACCTTGTATAGCCATATAACTCATGATGACTCTGAGCCGTGTACAAACAAAAACAATCATTAAAAGTACATGTCAAAGGAGCAATACAAATTGGCAGGATGCTAATCGGTATGCTATCCTCCTTCTTTAGAAATGAGCTTACTTAACTTTCTCCTAGTGCCCAAGTGAGCAGCCAGATTTTAAGAATCTTACAAAAGGCCAGTAGGGTCAGCATCATCTAAATCTCAGGGGTAAGCTCTTCCACTGGGTGGGAACTGTGAAGGAGTAAGGACACATCCTGGGTCCCATCAGATGACATTGCTTGGTAGAAGTGACCAAGAGGATATCAGCACTGTTGTATCTGGTCATTTCACTTTCCCTAGTGCTGAAAGATGTATTGTTGCTGAAATGGCAACAGTCACATTAGAGTTACGTTAGCATTTTAAAAAATCTAAAAATTCTCAGAACCAAAGTAATAATTTATGCCTTCCTCGAGAGAAAGAGCAGTTCGAATGCACAGTCCTAGACCACTTTTTACTACTTTAAAATTTCCATAAATTAAGTTTGTAACTTCCTTAAGCAGAGTGCATATCCAGGAAAGTGGTAAGTATTCAGATGCTCATGTTTTCAGGAGGAATAGTTAGGAGTCTCTTAATTGACACTTGAGTGAATTTAAGATATATTATGACCAAAGTAGTTCATTCAGTGTTTTTTAGCAGATCAGTTCATTAATGTAGTGCTGTGCTGATAATTTTCAGAGGATTCAAGTTTATTAATAAAACTAATATGTCATCCTAACCTTAAGTCAGTATAATCAAATTATATGCTTTGCTAAACAAAAAATGTTATTGCAAATAGGTTGATTATTAAGTAAGATATATTAAAAAGTACTAGTTACAAACTTTATATTGTTTCTTGGATATTTTGGGATCTGATTGACAAGTACAGTACAATAAAATCTTCAGCCATGCAAACTTAAACCACAGGACATCAGCCTTTTCTGCAGTTGGGCCTGTGCTACTTTGTAGCAGGGAATTTCTTTTTCTGAAAGGTGTGCTCTTAAATTAAAATGTTATAAAATATATATTAATGGAACTTAAAGATAGGGTAGGATTTGTACTCTTATTGTTATATTAATAAAATAAGATAAAAAAGGAAATTGCTTTTTAACATTACAGCTTGGATAATTCTTAATTTTAATGTGTAATTTTTTTCCTGCTCTTACCTAGCTCCGAAGGCTGGTTACAGCCAAGGAGCTACTCAGTACACTCAAGCCCAGCAAACTCGACAGGTAACAGCCATAAAACCAGCCACCCCGAGTCCAGCTACTACTACGTTCTCTATATATCCAGTATCTTCCACTGTGCAACCTGTCGCTGCTGCAGCGACTGTGGTTCCCTCATATACCCAAAGTGCCACATATAGTACAACAGCAGTTACATATTCCGGTGAGTAACGCTTAAACAGGACAGAAATGATTTGTCAGGTGTATATAATGGAGACGTCAGAGCTATAAAAAATATAGCATTGACATACAATAGAACCTCTGGACACGACCATAATTCATTTCTTAACTTTGGTCGTGACCTGAACTTGATTTTGGAAATTTGGCACTTACAAAAAAAAAAAGGGTGCAGAAGGGGAAATTGCCTGTGGAAAAAAAAATGTGAATTTTTTGGTTGGAACCCAATTTGGTCATGGTCATAGTGTTTGTGTCCAGAGGTTCTACTATTTCTGACTTTTGTAGAAAACCTAGATTTTACATTCAAATTAACATTGGAATATTTATATTAAGCAGCTTAATCCTGTGCATATTTATTAAAAAGTGAGTTGGATTGTGGCAGGGCTACTTTTGAGATAATTATGGGATGGCAGCTTTTAGATTAGTTTTGGCCCTGATATGACTTGGTAAAAACAAGCCAATTTCAAATTGCCTTACCAAATATGGCATGTCTATCTGTTAAAAGTTATACTGGTACACATAATGATGTGAAAATTCCTGAATGAAACAGTGCTGGAAACAGGATAATAGGAGGTCAATATATGGATGGAACAGACAAATTGTAATCTTCAATCCTTCAGAATTACCCCTTCCCATCCTATCTCAAGAGTATCAGTAAATTGTCTAGTTGTATAGAGTTCAACTCAGTTTTCTCAGAAATGTCTGCAGAATTCCAAGAAATAAAAGTCTATGTTTGGAAGATGTTCAGATTGAGAGCAGCAACTGATGTTATGGATGCTATTATGTTGTAGATGTTATTGATTTTGTATTATAGTGCAAGTCACTCCTCTCTGCCCTGTTGTAAAGTAGCTTGCCTATATGCAGTAGATTGAAAGGAAGTTTAATTTTGTATAACTACAAATGTATAGCTACGTATAACTTCACTGTAGCAATGCCTTTTCTCTGAAATGCGGTTCCCCCAGAAACCTGGATTGTCCCCACCCTGCTGTTGAAGAGCCTTGAAGATGTCTTTAGCAAGGGAGAATAATTCATTCAGGTCTTTGGCAAGGGAGAATAAAGACACTTTGTCTTTCCTGACCAGTCTGTCATTCTCACCATATTTTTTATATCAGTTATTCCCCTTGTCTTAGTTGCTATGAGTGACCCAAGGTCATTGAGAGGTGGCTTACAAATTTGATAAATAAATTACCGATTTTTTTGTACTATATTCATGTTGAAACACTCTTTTAAAGACGAAAGCTATCTTAACAAATGCTATATTAATTCTGAAACCCTCCTTAAAAGATGAATTGTGGGTTGTATCCCTCATAAATGTGACCTGAATTTTCTGTTGTTTAAAGGTACATCTTACTCGGGTTATGAAGCTGCAGTGTATTCAGCTGCATCATCTTACTATCAACAGCAGCAGCAGCAGCAAAAACAAGTAGCGGCGGCAGCAGCGGCTGCCGCTGCAACAGCTGCCTGGACAGGGACCACCTTTACTAAAAAGGCACCATTCCAAAATAAACAACTGAAACCAAAACAGCCTCCTAAACCACCACAGATCCACTATTGTGATGTTTGTAAGATCAGCTGTGCTGGACCACAGGTATCAATAACTTTTTTTTCACTGAACTTTAAATGAAACTATATATTGGAAGTATTCAAGGAGGTTAAAGAAGTTAGAGTCTTCAGGGTTCTTTCAGTTGCAATAAATTTCAATTTTTCTCTTTAGTACAAATAGTAATTGTATTCAAGGTGTTTCTCACATAATCTGAACAACTTCATCAAGCTTGCTTCATCTACACCATGAGACTTGTTGTTATACAGAACAAAATGCACACTATTCTGGAATGCTTTTGTTTAAGCAGAATCTGCTATTAAAACTTAGATTAAGCTCTGATTTCATTGCATGACAAAGTACTGCAGGTTTATAGTTTTGATTGGTTTCCAGACTCCTTTAACCACTGTATCTTGTTCAAAGCAGCTTCTCTAGTTTATATTTCAGAACTAAAGGAAGCAAGAGAAGATAAATAAACTGGCCAAAGTTGTGTTCTTTATAGCAGATGTCAGATGTATCTAATTTCTTGCTAGAACAGTGTCCTTGGATATTGCAACTAGGACTTAACTTGTATAAATCCCCAAAACATGCACTCAGCTTGTAATCACAGGCTTGTTTAAACAGAAGAATCTGCTTAAAGAGGCATTGAAGCACATTTAATTGAAACTGAAATTAAAGGAAAGGGCTTATCGGTAATGCATAGGAAACTTGAGCATAAATGGTCATACATATCTTGGATCAAGCTTTCCATTTTCCTTTTTTGCCGCTAGAGACCAAGAATGCAAACTTCCATATACAGCATGTGCTCCAAATTATCTACATGCCATATTAAGATTTATATTAAGATTAAGATTAAGATTTCTATCAATTGTCTTTATAATTCCCCAGAACAACAAAAAATGTTATGATACACACCAGGGTTTTATGGAAATCTTATACTCCATTGTAGAATGCCATCAAAGATAGCACTTAACTTTTGGCCCATTTCACATCTCATTGGATGCATATTTATGCTTGGTTGATCTATCTCTACTGATAAGCTTTCCCTTCCCAGAAAAGGAGAGCCACCTGAACCTGCCTTCAGACTTTACAATATCTTGTGTTCCTAATCAACAGATAGAAAAATAATTTCATATCATTTGGCAAAGGTGTAACTTTGGACAGAGATTTTCTTTCCATAAACCTGAAGTCAGTCTATATTCAGTGATACTAATTGAATGGGTGCTTTCTAGTGGCACTATTCTCGTATATCTCACTGCCAGGCGCCCTCTTCCACAATAAGAAACAGAAAGACTGGAATTTGCATGACAGTGCTTTTTCTATAATAGACAAGTATCCAAGCCCATCCAAGTATTCATGCAAAGTAGGTGCAGGAGTCTTTCAAACTTCTCATAAGTTGCATCTCGATGTAAATTCCATTCAATCATGTCTGATGTTCAGACAAACTCCTGCACGGTTTTGGGGGCAAGGTTTTTCAGCAGTAGTTTGTCCTTTGCTCCTTCCTAGAGCTGGGAGAAAATTAGTGGCCCAAGGTCACCCAGCTGGCTTTGTACTTAAGATGGAACTAGAACTCACGGTTCCCCAGTTTCTAGCCTACTGCCTTTGCTACATCAAACTGTCTTTTGTGTCTATGTATAAAACTGTACAAAACTATGAGTAATCTGTTTTACTACAGATATATAGGCTATTAAGAATCAAATTTTATCATTCTGGTGAAGGTTAGGATAGGCACATTCTCACGGTAACGATTGCTAATGTTGCCAGCTTAAGTGATCAGGTGGTTACCTGCTATAAGATGTAAATCCAAACTTTTCTAATGAAATTACATGAACAACAATTCTTTTTAGAACATTTCAGCAAGTTTGGAGATTAAAAATCATGACATAATAATACTAATTTTGTACCTTTTCAAAAGCAAACCTACGAATTGCCTCATCTTGTTTACATAAAACTTGGAATAATATAACAAATGTACTAATCTCTTTTGTTTTATATTTTAGACTTATAAAGAACATTTGGAGGGTCAGAAGCATAAAAAAAAAGAAGCAGCATTGAAAGTATCTCAGAACACCACTAGTAACAGTGCTTCTTCTCGTGGGACTCAGAACCAGTTGCGTTGTGAGCTCTGTGATGTGTCCTGCACAGGAGCTGATGCTTATGCTGCTCATATTCGTGGAGCTAAACACCAAAAAGTAGGCCTTTTCCCTTCTTAATTCTTTTTTGATAGACTTTTTAAGTCAACTTTACATATTTAGCAATATAAATCTATAAGCCGTGCATGTTTATCATTTCTGTTAAATAATCTATTAATTATTTATTACTGGTTTTAGGTGGTTAAGCTGCATACTAAACTTGGCAAACCCATTCCTTCAACTGAACCAAATGTTGTCACCCAGGCTACATCAGCAACATCATCTTCTAAGCCAGCAGCTGTATCTTCAAATATCGCAACTAGCAGCAACACTGTGAATTCTTCCGTTACATCTTTGGCAGTGAAAATTCTTACTCCTTCTGCCAATGTGCTACTTAGTACAACATCAAACAACAAAACTACAATAGTTCCAACTAACATTGCTGTAAAAAAGATATCTACACCCAAAATTAACTTTGTTGGCAAGTATAGAGGTCTTTATTGTTAAATTTATAAAAATATTAACACTATACATTCATTTATATGTATCTATAAAATTGCAGTACATTTTATATGAGAACCATTTTGGTTTTAGGGGAGTTAAGGTAGCAGGCTAGAAAATGGGAGATCATGAGTTCTAATGCTGCCTTGGGCATAAACCAGCTTGGTGACCTTGGGCCTGTCACTTTCTCTCAGTCTTAGGAACGAGGCAATGATAATCCACTTCTGAAAAATCATGAAGAGACTTATCTGGGCAGTCTCTGAGAATTGGACATGATTGAATAGGCAGACAGATCGTTTATGTTTTTAACTGCTAGTGGTTGAATTTTTGAATGAAGTTCTTTAATTGGACAGATATTTTCCATTCATATCTTTTCCAGAAATCTTGATAATTTTCAATATTGCTAAATAAGTGTTGAAATGTTAATTAAATGCCAGATTTAATAGCCTTAGAAGTTGACCTTTCTAAAGCTTCTTAATATGTCTTAGTTATGTAAGAGTCTCAACTTTAATTTTACTTTTTAAATTCTATAGTCTTGTTAAGTTTAGAATGTGTAATTATCAATGGATCTTAACGATCACGTGGTCCTCTTCATAACTGCTCTCCTTGAGGGTTGATCCAGCCTCTACATCTCTGCAGTGAGCTCTCCAAGGTCCTGATAGAACCCAGTAGAACTGTTCAAGGTTTAATTATTCATCTGCATCCCTTATTTATAAATTTTCCCAAAATTGCACAGCCAATGTGGCTGTTGCCGAGAACTTTATAAAGCTATACATTTGGAGGGCACCAAAGTTCCAAAAGGCTGTTCAATCCAGAGAACTGTTGAAATCCTCAGCCAAGAAAGGAGATTCCAGAGTAATGGACTTCATGTGTGTCATTTGGGCAGCACTTGACATAGATATAAATGATGTTTGAACAACTCTCTTATTTATTTTATTGTATTTTTTAAATATATGAAGTTTTAGTCTCCAAATAATTTGCAATAAATGTATAAAAGCACAAAACTAGTTAAGAATGAACAATCAGAGTGCAAGTTTCTATGTTGTAGGGCAACCCAAGCAAACAAGCACTATAGGAAGGATTATTGCAGGTGATGGTCATTTTCCTTTTATTCTAATTTATATTAGGTGGCAATAAACTACAGACAACAGGAAGCAAAGCGGATGAAATGAAAGCTGTAGAAAATATCAAGACTACCCCTATTGCCACAGTGCAAATGCAGGAAGCTAAACCAGATTCCACTGCTGAACCTGTAACTTCTACATCTCTTGCTGCTTTGCAAAGCGAGGTCCAGCCTGTTGGTCATGACTATGTAGAAGAGGTAATATTGTGAAAACTATATTGATTAAATCCAGATATACCACATAGCAAAGCTAAACAAAGGTTTATTAGCTAACATAAATGTGTTAAAATTTGCAGAATTGAAATTACAGAATCATAATATTTAAAGCTGAGCTATTATTGACTGTTACTTAAATTTCACCTATTTATTTGGATCTAGTTTCATAAAAATAAGTTGTGATGCATTTGAGAAAAGAATTCTTAGCAATTTAAGATTAACATACGGAGCATTCTTCAAAACTGAATAATCAGAATTCATATGCATGGCAACATGCATTGATATACCGTGTTTCCACAAAACATGACCCACCCTGAAAAGAAGCCCTATCATGTTTTTAAACACATGCACTAAAATTAAGCCCTACCCCCCCCAAAAAAAATTAGCCCTAATTAAGACCACGCCCACCCCGAGATGCAGGGGGTAGGGTGAGGCACACAGGTAAAATTAAGCTAGGATGGGGGGGGGGTTGAACTGCCCTACTTACCAGGCCTCGCGCACCCCGACACCTGCCTCACCTTACAGGCCCACTTCTGCGACCACCTGCGCGTGTCGCCCCTGGCCTCTGTTTCACCATGAGAGGCTTCCAGAAAGCCCTCTGCAAACAAGAAACAAGGTCCGGATTGATGCACATGTTGCCCCTGGCCTCTGTTTCACTGTCAAAGGCTTCCGGAAAGTGCTCGGCAGCTGATACCAGAGCTTCCGATCGATCCGGAGCTCTTTTATCAGCTACAGATGCCTTCTGAAAAGCCTCTGAAGGTGAAATGGAAGCCAGGGGCACTGAACGCGTCAATCCGGAGTCCATTTTTCAGCTGCAGAGGGCTTTCCGAAGGCTTTGACAGCGAAACAGAGGCTGGGAGCAATACATGAGAGTGGCCTCAGAAGTGCACCAGGAGTGGGCTCCTACTGGGTGCGGCTGTCGCTGCCACCACTGCAAAGTGAGTCAGTAATAGACAAAAAAAAAGCCCTAGCCGTTTTTTCAGGAGTCAAAAGAAAATAAGATTGGGTCTTCTTTTGGGGGAAACACGGTATATACTGAAATATGGTAGAGTTTTTGACTTTTAAAATTGAAAAATGGTGCAATGTTAGACAGTCTAGTAATAGATTCTTGTTCTTAAATTGTACAGTACAGATACAGTAATATTTTCGTATCGTTCACATTTGTGGTAATAGTTGCATTTTACATTAATGTGTCAGAAATATTACTCTGCTGCATTTGTATCTGTTTAGTGTAATTGAATATTAACATTAAGACAGGAAAAAGAAACTAGTTTGCCATTTAGGTTTCTTAAATAACTGTGCCATCATTCAAAGTTGTATTGATAGAAATGGGTTAACATAAGTTATAGTGTCTCTGTTGTTAGGAACAAAAAAAAAACCAACTGAATTGTGTTATTTCTATATTACTTGAAAGGATGATTCTGGATAATTTACATTGAATTCTGCCTTAAAAAGCAACAAAATCTATAACAGAGGAATCAAATTCCCTTACCTGGAAAGTGCTACTGGGCCTATATCATTCAGCAGACTGAAGATTGATGTATATTATTAAACAGACTGATAAAAAAGTAGAAATGCTTTTGGTATTTTGCAGAGGAAGACAGTTTTGTGTTGATAGATTTCTCCCTTCTGGGCTAGTAGGGGGTCCTTGAACTCTATTGTTACCTTGAAAATGTTTGATACAGGCTTGTTATCTCATGATAAGTTGCTGTAGCTGATAACTGCAGCTGATAACTACATTTTCTTTTTTTTTGCAAAGGTTCGGAATGATGAAGGAAAAGTGATTCGTTTCCATTGCAAACTTTGTGAATGTAGCTTTAATGATCCTAATGCTAAAGAGATGCATTTAAAAGGAAGGCGGCATCGGTTACAATATAAGGTGAAAGTCTACTATGGAGATTATAAATAAATATAGGAATTGTAGAAGCCTTACCTAATAGAGATTGATTTGTATTATGTTTTCAGAACACATGCACATTAATTGGAAACATGTTTTGCTGTATATTGTAAGACTTCATACAAGTAGACTTTAGAACCAGCAACTTGAAAGAGCATCCTTTGTTTCAAATACTTGCTACCATTACAAACTGATGCATATTCAGTTTTTATTTACTCTTTAACAATACAAGATTATTACAGTGAGATATCAATAGTTCTGAAAGACAGGAGGGTGGGCAACATCTAAGAAGAAATTATTTAATCATGAAATGTAATTCATTCAAAAATCTAAGCATTTTTATTGCTAATTTCTTAGAAATGTTTTTATTTCTAATATAGAAGCTTTCTAGGGCATATTCAGAACAAAACAAACTTCATACAAGCTTAAAACAAAATAGCTCCTCTAGAATATTTTGACTAGGATTATTTTAATGAAATACATACAACTATTTTTTTTTTACTCTAAAGCCACAAAAGTAGGTAGGATGGTATATCATATTGAATCGTATCTATCTCTCTATGCACAAAAACAAAGTAGTCTTAGATAAATGTATTCAAAATCTTCACATTTAAAACAGAAAAAAGTAAATCCAGACTTACAAGTAGAAGTGAAACCTAGCATTCGGGCAAGAAAGATACAAGAAGAAAAGATGAGAAAACAAATGCAAAAAGAAGAATATTGGAGAAGGCGTGAAGAAGAAGAACGATGGAGAATGGAAATGAGGTAATATCCCAGCTAGATTTTCAAGATTTATACTCATTTGAACATGTATAATTTTTTTGTGTGAAGGAATCCTTCATGGATCATATTGAACTGATAAGAATCTCTTCAAAAAGAAAGAATCCTTCATAGTTAGGTGTACACACACACACACACACACAGAGAGAGAGAGTCATATACAGTTGATACATTGCGATTTGGTTTGTATACTTCAGACGCTATGAGGAAGACATGTACTGGAGGAGGATGGAAGATGAGCAGCATCACTGGGATGATCGTCGTAGAATACCTGATGGAGGATATCCCCATGGTCCTCCAGGCCCTCTTGGATTACTTGGTGTTAGACCAGGAATGCCACCACAGCCACAGGGACCAACTGTGAGTATTTATTTACTTAAAACTCAACATGTTTGATACCAGCTCTTTGTATAACTGTTCTGCATTTGTTTTAAATTGTTTCTTATTGGAGGATCTTTGAACAAATGTTACATAAATGCTTACTTTAGCAAAGAAGCATTACTATGTAATAGTGCCAAACTTTTGTAACACTTCAACTGTATTTTGTTCTGGCTCATGAGAACAGGTCAAGGTAGTTTAGTAGCTTGCTGCAACCACTTAAATTGCTTGTATATACAACTATCAGAATGCTATTATACAATCCACTTTTCCTCAGAGTGTACAGAGAGACAGATATTGCATTTTGCCACTGTTGAGTTCCAGGACCTCATTTAGTTGATGCTCTGAATAGTAATTTAAGTGCAAAGATCCAGGAGTTCAATTCGCAAAGAATGTAAATCCGTTAGAACAGGGGTCTGCAACCTTAAACACTCAAAGAGCCATCTGAACCCATTTTCCACAGAAAAGAAAACACAGGGAGCCAATAATTTAACAACCAGTGTGAATGGATGGGCGTGGCCAACTTTACATCACTTCCTCCCACCCAGTCACATGAGCCCCCCAGCCACACCTACCCAGCCAGTTGTTAAATTATTTGTCCCTCCCAGCCACCTCTTGCCACACCTGATGGGTCTGTTTTTCATATCTCTCCTCGCCCCCTGGTCTTATCTCTGCTCTGTGTGTGTGTGTGTGTGTGTGTGTGTGTGTGTGTGTGTGTGTGTGT
>NW_020769310.1:8324131-8349031 GCF_900518735.1 Pseudonaja textilis | reverse complement strand
TGTGTGTGTGTGTGTGTGTGTGTGTGTGTGTGTGTGTGTGTGTGTGTCTTTCTCTTGCTCTGTCTCTCCAGCACCTCATCTCTAGCTGGGTCTTTCTGCCTGACAGACTGCAGCAGGAAATGGCGGGCGGCTACTTCTGGCCTTTGTTGGTGCTGGCTGTGCCTCAATCTCTCGGGGAGACGCATGTCCTGCTCTTGACCCTGAGACTCTGGCCCTATCTGTGTCGCGGCTGCTGCTGTTGCTGGGCGAGTGGGGCAAGATCACATTGTGGCTCTGTGTCATAATGAGCTTCAGGGGGAGGAAGGGACCCCCTCTCCCCCATTGTGAAGCATGCTAAATTTCACTGTGCTGTGCAAGGCGCTGCGAGAGCAGCAGGCAGGCCATGCAGGTGGCAACAGCAGCAGCATTGCCCACTTGTCTCTGCAGCAGAGGGATGCGGCTCCAGAGCCGCAAGTTGCCAACCCCTGCTTTAGAATAACCCCTGTCTATATACTTCTAATAAAATCAATACTATGCCTCAAGTAATTGCTTATACAGTATCCGTAACAGACGTAATATTTGCTAGGAATCAATTTGGTTATAATGGTTCATTAATGAAAACTATCAGTTTTGTGGATGTGTGCACACACACACACATATGTGCCTTTGAATTAGTGCTGACTCCTGATTTCTGCATGAACTACTCTTTGCAGTTTTCTTGCCAAGATTTTAGTGGTTTGCCACTACTTCCTTCCTAGCGCTGAGAGAGTCAGTGACTGGCCCAAGGTCATCCAGCTGGGTTTTTGCCTGAGGCAGGACTAGAACTCAATTTCTAGCCCGATGCCAAACTGGGTCTTCCACTCTGAAATCTTATCCTCACAAAACCAATGTATTCTAAATGTATTAAAATTGTGTTAAATCTTCATTATTTGATAGTATAGTGACTGATTTATTCCACAACTTCAATATGCTTAATCGTCTTCAAATTGATCTTAATTGCCCTATGACTAGTTTACTGGCACATAGTTTTGTACAGGCAAAAATATTAAACAGTAATCTTCTGGTAAATTAACAGATTACAATTCATTTGTAAGGAACTGTTTTGTAAAAATGAAGATTGCCAGTTTGAAAATGTTTTTGTAGAATGATTCCTATCATATCATGTTTACATCTGAGCTCCTTTGAACTCATTGTTGTCAACCTCTGACAGGTATAGATTCAACTTACAAAACATACTGATATTTAGTAATAGACTTTTTGTGATGATCCAGGGTGGGATACAAAAGCAACAAAGTCACCAAAACAGGTGAAGTCCCTTTAATTCCTTCAGTTTGGCTGTAAAGGTCCAATTATCATTGGAGAAAAAAACTCCCCCACAAACAGTTGCAAAAAGGATGAACTTCCATTCAAACTCAAAATACATATAAATTATAAATAGAAAAACAACAACAACAAAGAACTGAAAAATTAATGAGACAAGGCAGGATAAGGGCTTGAAGATGTCCACAGATATCGAAAGCCAGAACTTAGATGAGAACTGACAGACTAGAAATATTTTTGTGCTTTGCTTCCAGCACTGGCTCATGTACAGTTTGTCCTGTTAAACAGCCCTCACTGCTGCAGCCCATGAAGGGGATCAAGGCCCTTTCCCCCCCCGTGGACCATGCCATTCACATTTCTCCCTTATCTGCTCCTCCCTGTGTGCCCTAAGATAAAGAGGGAATGGGCCTGGGTCTGCCTCTGAATGCCCTGTTGGCCTGTGCCCTTACCCAGTTTTCTCCACAACTTCCAGAGCCACACTCCCACTGTCGGCTGTTCCTCCTCTCCCTTGGAGTCAGATTCTAATGGACATGACACTTTTCGTCTATCAAAACCTCATCTATTGTATAGATTTTTGTAAAGGTTTCTGTCAAGTCAAGATTGATTACATATAAATGTCCATTTCGTTTTCACAATGTGGAAGTAGCTTGCTTTCCCTTTGTTACAGATGTTTTTCAGTGTCTTTGTGTTCTCAGACCTTGGATTTCCTTTTGATCTCCTATGCAGTTAGCCAAAGCTAATCCTGTTCAGCTTTTCTAGGGTGAGCCATGGTTGGTTGGTGTTTGCCACCTAAAGTAAAGCTCTATTCATAGACGATCTTAATTAGAAGTACAAGCACTTCACAAATAAAATTAGACTGACATAATTAAATTTTCTCCTGTTATAGTTGTTACCACAATCACTTGAAATGTAGGCTACTGGCTTGAAATAAGTAGAACTAAGCTTGATTTTTTCTTTCATTTACACCAAAAATATATTCAAAGAAGAAATAAGCTCTAACTCTTTAATTTTGTTTTTGTTTTAAACTAGAATCTAATTCCAGTTATTCAGCCACGTTATGGTTTATGTGGAAGACTTACACCAACTATTTTTAAGACTATACAAGCCTTCTTGATCTGTTCTTCTGAAAAGCAAGGCAATATTTGAAGGGAATAGCAGATATTCAAAAGTAGTAAAGCACAACTATTTGGGAAACTAGCTGAACTTAAGAATTAATTTGTCTTTGTAGCCATTACGTCGACCTGACTCCTCCGATGACCGTTATGTGATGACCAAACATGCAGCTATCTATCCAACTGAGGAGGAACTCCAGGCGGTCCAAAAGATAGTTTCTATCACTGAACGTGCTTTGAAACTTGTATCAGATAACATGACTGATAATGAGAAAAACAAGGCAAAGGAAGGAGACGATAAAAAAGAAGGCAATAAAGACAGGTTTGTTTTTCTTAATCATTCAGTATAATCATTTATTTTGAAAGCTACTATCAGCCATGTTGAGCATGCCAGATAATATAAAACAGAACCATATTTGTGTGAGATCACAACATCGTTCAGATCTTATTCTGAGACTGCTGTCCTGATTCTTGTTTACTATTAATTCCAAGGCCTATGCCTAAACATCTTGGTTTCTGGGGTCAGAGTGTAGGTTAGGACTGTTCATTCAGCAAACATTCAAAATTATGACAGCACTGACCAAAGGGGAATTGTGGCTGATCTATGAAGTTGCAGCGACGGAAGCATCAACTACACACACATGAGCACAATCCAGATAGAGAGTACCATGCTTATAATTACAACCAGTATTCCCTGCCAGCTTCCCTCAAGCAAAGACAATGGGGAAGCTAGAAGGAAGTTGAAAATTGCACTCAATCTTACTGTTTTTTTCACCTGTCCATCTTCCAGAGTGCTTATTTGTAGTATCCCTGATCACCCTGTGGTACCCACACACACTCCAATCTTCTGAGCACCTATCCACAGTACTCCACACACCCATGCACCCAATTGCCTCTCAGCCTTTTTGCCTGGGACTCCTTCCTGTATAATGAAATGTGTGGATGACCTTGGGTGACAAGGGTAACAGATGCTGCCTCTGAAACAATCAGATAGGATTGAGCCACAGTGGCTTAATGGTCAGAGAAGAAATTTAGGAAAGATTTGTCCTAATTGATCAAGCAGTTTAAAATGATGGTGGGAAAGTGTTACCTTCAGACTTACAACATTCTATTAATGTAACCTTGCAATATGGTGAAATTAGCTCAACTAGTCATGTTTCCTGTCTGGTTTACCTGGGAGGGCTGACATGCTAAATGCTTACAACTTGATCCTGGGGATTACAACAGCAAGGACTGTGCTGTTGCTAAGCAATATGGTCTTGTGACATCATGCTTCACAACTTCATCACTTAGCAACAGAAATTCCAGTTCCAGTTGCTATGATAACACAAGGGCTAATGCTAGTGGAACATTTTTTTTCTTGGACAAACCACCAGGAAGGACCTCCTTGTCTTTCATCTGCAATTCTCTTGATCAGATAAAAAGTGATCCCAGCAGTGCAGTAGATATTTGCAATCTAAAAACAGTTTGGCGTATGTTTCCTTGTTCAATGTTTTGTCACCGGACTAATGTAGAAGAACAATGCCAAAAATATCTACCTTGTCATTTACCTCTTCATTGATTGATTCCTCTTAGTTTCAAAGTCAAGCTTTTTGCATCCGAAAAATAAAGGTATTCTTTCATACAGCATATACTGTAATTAAACTATGGAATTTACTGCCATGCAATAAAATCCAACAATTTGAATAACTTCAAAAGAGTTGTTGCTCACATGGGGCTAAATTTCATCAGCATGCCACCTGGAAGCAAAAAATATTGTATAATATTTTTAGGCATTAATTGAAAGAAATAATGAATTGAAAGCAAGAAATAATTGACAAATTAAATATTTAGAGTGGTAACAATTTAAGATGGATTAACTCAATAGGTTACATTTTTAATTATTTTGAAATATTGTTTTAAATTATATTTTCCTCACCTTTTCAAATGTCCCATTTCTTGGTAAAATATGTTGTATTTGTTATGTATGGTTCTGAATAATATCTTCCATTTTAAGAAACAATGTACATGGGAGCAAAAATATGAGTGCTATCTTGTCTATAATGCCTTATATTTGGATTTCAGGCAGTATCAGACTATTCCCGAAGACAAGATTTATTTTAAAGTTATTATTTAATGCATTCAGTAATAGATGTCTTTATGTTTTTTCTTTTCCACATCTTTTAATCTAGCTCACTAATTCTCTGTCATGTCCAGTTTTAGAATGTGGACCTTAAGATATCACATAAAATATGATGCAAAAAATGTTGCGTACCCTGATCAAAAATATGATACCTACTGGACCTTGATTGCTAAATGAATATTTTCTTAAACTAGAATGACAATGAAAATAAGTTATACTTTTCTTCTAATGGAAGCTTAATTTTTTTTTACAGAGCTTTGAAAGGAGTCCTACGAGTAGGAGTATTGGCTAAAGGTCTGCTTCTTCGGGGGGACCGAAATGTCAACCTTGTCTTGCTCTGTGCTGAGAAACCAACTAAAACTTTATTAAGTCGCATTGCTGAAAGTCTACCCAAGCAACTTGCCGTATGTATGGTGTTAACTTTGGTTTGCACTTTTATAAAGATTGAAGGTTCTGACAGTAAATGAATCCCTTTCATTTATTTTAAAGCAGGTAAATTAATTATGAGCTAATTTTCAAACAGAAGCTATTATAGCAGAAAAGAGGCTATGTCCAGCAAGATCTGTAGTATTTGTTGGAGTAGAGGATATGAATAATAACCTAAAGGTCTAGAAAGTGGCAACTGTAAAGTGTTCTTCAATTTTCTTTCACTCTGCTTTTGAATGAGAAGACATATACTTCGGGAGAGTTTTTTGACCTTGAAGTGATCATCTTCTTTCCATTATACTATAAATATATCTGGTCTTAAGAAGACCAATAGCCACTTTTTGCCTAATATCTAATTTTTCCTCTCCTTTTTCCTCCATCTTCCCATCTCCAGTGCTACCTTCAACATTCCATAGGTCATGGAAAAAGAGAGGTGCTTTTTTGTAATTTATAATGTAATATCCATTAAGTATCTTACTTTGAAGTAATGCTATATACTTGTAAGATTATAAGTACCCAAGTTGAGTATTAAAGGGAATTATTTACTCCATATTTGATCAACAATTATATCTACTTGATATGTTTCAGTATATATATTTGAAGCAAGTGCACGATAAATCTTTAAGTTTAAAATATAAGTTTGTGTTATTGCTTTAAAATTGGAGGAGAGGCCAAGGTTAACAAAAAACCATGTGCATTATTTATAGTGCAATTAATATTTTTTCTTTGAAGATAGGAAGCAAGACATTTCTCTCTATAGGGAATCATGTGGAGCTCATCTTTATTCTGGTGGATTATTACATTTGCAATGGATTGACTTTATTACATTGAATAGAAATTAGAACAAATTGTGTCAGTCCAAAAGGGAGAGTATGCTAATAAGCTGTAATGAGAAAGCAGAAATTTTAAACAATTGAACACATGTATTACAATGTCAGGGTTTTTAGTCAAGCTAGAGGTTGTCCTTGTTAACTGAACATTTCATTAAACGTGGGTGTGATGGTGCAGTACTTATGAATGGTCCTTAATTCTGGCTGTCACACCACACCTGTGACCACGTAATTGCCATGGTGGCCTAATGGTTAGGATGTAATATTGCAAGCTAATTCTGCCAACAGCCAGCAGTTCGATTCTCACTGGCTCAAGGTTGACTCAGCCTTCCATCCTTCCAAAGCCAGTAAAACGAGGCACCAAACATAAAATGAAGCAATAAATCAAAAAAGAGGGGGGAAACAGTACTTCTCTAATTTATGAAAAAGTTTTAATGTTTTTCCTTCCTGTAGGTAATCAGCCCTGAGAAATATGAAATAAAATGTGCTGTACAAGAAGCAGCAATCATTTTGAATTCATGCGTGGAACCAAAAATGCAAGTGACAATAACTTTGACATCACCAGTGATTCGGGAAGAGAACATGAGGGATGGAGGTTCGAAATCTGTTAAAAGATTTTCAATTTTAATTAATACTATTCTAAGATTGCAAGTCCTGGAAGGCAACATGCTGGCATGTGATACACATTCAATTCAGTTATAGGAAACCTTTGCAAGAGTGTATTTTTAAAAATACCTTCATTCTTATTTTATTTATTGTAATTAACAACCTCAGATTTCTGGAAAAGGTTATTTTTATTTATTTTGTTTTTTTAATTTCACTGGAAAAATCTTCAGAAAATAAAACATTTTCACTGCAAGCATTACAAGCCCAACATGAAGAAATGTTCTTCTGTAAAAAGAAATTGCATTAGAAATCAAAGTGTGCCTCTGACTTTAGATCAGTCTTATTATTTAATATATGGATTGCTGTATTTCATGTCTAAATGCATAGTTTATTTTAATTTAAAAACACTTGTGACTTTGCTTGGAGCAAGGTGTGTATTTTTTTCCAGTTTTTTGAGGTTGATTTTTGCTCTAGAGAGTCATTATTTATGGAGCTCCTGGTGTTGATCAGAGTGTTTTAACCGAACAGTACACATGCAGTGTGTTTATAGTATAAAGAGGTACCTGAGATCAGATAAAGTGGATATGGAGCTTTGAAAAGCAGTATGGATTTATAATCTCTGCAGTCCTACTGTGCCAGCAGCGTTGCTTTAGGGTCACTTCTGTTATCTTTTGAAAGCTACAGATGTTTTAAAGCCAGCAAGCATGATAATTTAATGTCTGCAATGTGTTGGCTCTATATTGGGTCAGATAAAGTGAACTTTATTTTCTTTTTCTAACATCTGCAAAATAAGCATTGTCACAAAGTTAAATTATTGTCTAGCATTAAAAAAAAGTTACATTGTTGACTCTGTTAAAATTCTTGGTAGGGGCGAGAGATAGGTTGCGTATGTGCAGCCAGAGAATGAATTCATAGCAGTATAATTTAAGAAAACTTTATCCAAAAGCTTCTTTGAAAACATTAGTGTACATTTAAATTGAAGGCTTTATATCCAGTAGAGACATTACATGCAAAGAGAAAAAAAAGTTTGCCTAATTGCCATGAGTTGAATTTTTCATAGTTATATGCAAATGTAACCATACATGGCATATAAAGATTACCATCCAAAATATTGCTTATGAAAATACGCCACATTTTTGTTCTTTTTTACTAGAGCATTTGAATTCTGCACACATTGCTCTCTGTCTCAAAAGAAAACAAAGCTCTATTTTTATCTGATCCAGATTTGAATTACAGTTGCTATTCTAAGTTTAATTCACTTGCTAAATATTACCTTGAAGAAAGAAAAGCTTTTATTTTGAATAATTTCCTCAAGACACTGAGCAGCTTTAAACAAATATGCAAAAAAGTTTGAAATGTTTAAATGATGATGCTTAAAAGCAGATTTGCAATAAACAAGAGTCTGTAAAGATTGTTGCTTATTTGTTGCAAAATATTTTTTTTTACTCCAGCTAATGCTCGGTGTCTTAAAAAGGTTGATGGAATTTAGCTGGCTTTGGGAGTTGAATTCAGGTGACAAGGAAGGCTTTGTTGGAAGAGTCCAATATTTACTTTAATGTATTCTTGTTTGATAAATGATATCTTTAATCCTGTGTGGTCCTATTCAGTTACAAACTGAAGAGGGAGATGAAAGGAGAAGGTAACACAAAACTGTTAACTGTTAGTTTTGCTTTGCAGTTTTGTGCATTCAACAGTAAATTTTACTGAATTTGTTCTGAATATAATACTAAAAATGCTTGAAACAGCTGTGGAATGTGTTTCTTCAGCAAAATATTTCTGTTTTTATGTTTGTTTTTTTATCCTTAGCTTTGTTAGTCCCCATCCAAAGCCTTCTAGCAGAGACAATTGAATCCTGTCAGGGATTGATACCAAGACATCGGAAGGATTTTTGACCAAGGTTTTTAAAGCTCAGTGTCACACCTGCCATATTTGAACAATGAGGGTGTTTGGTTGCATAGTCCTAGCATTTACTGTTACTTTTGTGTTGGTTTTTTTTCTTCTTCTTGTCCTTGTCTTTCTCTCTGGAATTACGCAGTGTTCACACTAATGTTGAAATAGTTGACTGGGTAATACTTAATACATACCTGGAATTGAAAGAGCATGTTAACATTTTAATAATGAAATAGTGTGGACACAGCATGTCTTACTGAAGATTAACCCCTTATATACAGAATACAGAAAAGCAATCACTTTAAAAATGATGGCTAATGTTTAATTCATTGATTAAGGACTAGAATTTAAGGGGTTAATCCATTTGGAATCTTAAAACAGATGCAAAAATCCACGTATAGGAAAGCTGTTTTTATGGATATCCAGCCTAGATGTCTTCCCAATTTCTGTAGCTGCTTTGGCATCTTCTGATGACTCCCAAGTTTCAGAGTTGATTTATGGATGGATATTATTTATCTTACACTGAGGTCAATGGCAAGATGCTAACTAATTTTAATAGAGCCAAATCACATATCTTCTCTTACTCATAAATTATATATGGTTATTAATAAACATTATTGACATAAAGTGTTTGAAATGCTAGTGTTCATTTTTAAATATTTAAGAATAATTATTTAAGACTTCTGCAATAAAGTAACTGAAGTCATAAGTACAAGCTGTATAAAGTAGAATAAACTGCCTACATTGGCAATATTCATTGCTATAAACCTTAAAAATACCTTACCAAATAATAATGATGACTTTGGCCTCAGATGATTCTTTTATCTTTACATTTCTTTTGCCTTTCACTTGACAGTATCTATCATCTTAATGCCTTCTTTCACTTGCTTTCAAATCTTCAATTAGTAGATATCAATCTTCACTTGTATAGGGATAGCCAGTAAAAGGCACAATATAAACCCAGTAAATCCCATGGGAAAATATTCATGAGGATTTCCACAGACATATCATTCTCTATAAAATTGAAATATTCTGTACCTAAATCAAGTATGACATAATTTCAAGTTTGATATTTCCTCTTGACCTGTTTCTCTTCGTGTCTTCATTGACGATGATTGTCAAGCCCAATCTATTAATTCCTTGGCTTTACATTCTTTCCTTGGTGTGTTTTTTGAGTGTTTGATTTGCTGTTACTGGTATGTTTGCTTAGGTTACATTTTAATGTTCAGTTGTGTCTTGTGGCACATTAAATGTTTATTGTAACAGCAAGCTCACTTTGGCAAAAATCAAAATCTGTCGCTAAGTTGTAGTTTCAAAATCACAGTTACTTAAAATCGATATAAAATTATACCTGCCACATGTTTAGACACATTTGGCAAAATCATTTTAAGGTTTTGAATAGGTACAGTGTTTTTCTTTCTATAGAACTTTTGGTCTTCATGGTTTCGGGTTTTTCCCACCTTTTTCTTCTCTTAAATCTTTCTAGTTTTCTCTTGGTATCTTTCTAGATGAAATTGGGATGGATATATATGGCATACACTTTCATACTATAAGGCCAAAACAGAGTAAGAAATATGAAAATGTACAGATGCCTGGCTTAAATGTTTGTACAGTACTTCACATTTCTTTCAACTCCATAAAATTAAATAGCCTTGATTGTTCTATCAATACACTTTGTCCTTACATTCATGTGAGATATTGTTGTACCTTCAGAGTACTTGAGAATTTTAACTGGGACTATGTTTCAAGATAACATGTGGTCATTTTAAGTTGTCTCAACAAACACAGGGCACAATTCACTGGGAAAGTTTCCTGCACAAGTTTCATTAAAATGAATGGGAAATCTGTACAAATGCCCATTCAGTTCAATGAAGCCTGCACAGGAGAATTTCCAGATCGATTTTGCTCACAGTTTGTTGTAACTTTTACTTCATTCAAGTGGATTTTTGTGTTCCTTCTGTCTTGTGTTTCCCGTGCTGGTGCACTGTGTCCAACCATTCTTCCTTCAACATGTTAATTTTAGGGGGAAATCATTTTCCCAGTAGATGTTCTTCACCAGTAGATGAGTGTAAAAAGATAAGATTGAGAGCTAACTTTTTGTTATGCTCTTGACCATTTTTCATATTGGACTAAATGATACACAGTTTAAGGAAGATTGCTGATGATATATATACATCGGAGACAGGGATTTCAAAATAAATGGCATGTGTGACATGGAAGCTATTTTAAGGAACTGTCTTGCTCACCTGGTCAAACACCCATTCCTCACTGCATTTTGCCAATTCAATCCATTTTAGATGTAACTTCGGGTATGGTGAAAGACCCACCGGACGTCTTGGACAGGCAAAAATGCCTTGACGCTCTGGCTGCTCTACGCCACGCTAAGTGGTTCCAGGTTCGGAACATCATTTTACTTTCTTCTTGTAGCCTTATGAGAGAGAGTAGTTCAGTTGTTCAGTTAGATGTTAAACTACACCAAAAAGGGGGAGGAAAAATCCAGGTTGCCCATAGTGAATATATGTACACCTATATAAAATTAAATGGCTAGACGGGGGAGGGGAATCATCTTTGAAGATTTGTACAGAAGAACTGTTTGTTCAGTTCTTACCAATTTGATGTCAACTTGTTTTTCTGACCAGATAGCGAGGTTGAATATTTGGCTCGCTCTGGGGGAATTGTATGTTTGGTATCTGTTATGTATTCCATAAGGCTGCAGAGTAACTTTGCTTTAAATAACAGAATGTGTGTTTAAAGCTTTGTGTTTTAGGTGTAAGACTTTTACTTTTTTATTTTTTTAAGCTCATTAAGTGTAGGGAATGAAAGGTGAGAAACTATTTGGTTCTGTGACTTTGCGCTTCAGCAAAGGCACAAGCAAGAAACCAAACAGATTCCCACAGCCTTTCATTCTCTCTACTTGTTAGCTCTTTACTTTTTGTATTTCTATTATAGGAAGGTAATTGTATTTGCTGTTACAAATAAATCTTAGGTCAAAGTGTGCAGGAATTCAAGGCATATTAGACTTGTAATATAACCTGTGCACCTTGACTTGTTAAGCTACTAACCATGGCCTAAAATGCTTCTGTAAATGGCAGCTCCTGAAATGTCTCCAAGTGACTTATTTATTTTCTGTGTTTGAGCTTCCATTGAGCAGTGGCATTTTAGCTTTTCTAAGAGGCCTCTTTTTCTATTGGTGCTGGGGTTGATTAACTTGATTTTGTATTGCTCTCAAGGCTAGAGCTAATGGTCTGCAGTCCTGTGTCATTATCATTCGTATTCTTCGTGATCTCTGTCAGCGAGTGCCAACTTGGTCTGACTTTCCAAGCTGGGTAAGTAGTGTTTTAAAGCTTGAGTATGTTATCACAAGTTATGTATCGTATTTGCATTGGTATATTTCCTATCAGAGGCATTGTTTAGTCAGTTTCTCAGACCTTGTTGATTTCAGTCAAATGCTACATTACAATAGATCCTTGATTTTATAGACCTTGATTTAAGATAAAACAAACAAAACTTAATTTCCAGCAATACAGACTTTGCCAAAAGCAAGATGAAGTTCATTGTACGGCAGATAATTTGAACAATGTCTTTACTTTTTATGTTCGTTACATGAACATACATGGCTCCTTGCAAGAGTATACATGACTCTTTATGCACATATAAAATTCCATTGCTATTTAACAGACATTCAACTCTTAACACAGAGACACTGCTTTCCTCAAAGGGCTATTAAAATGAAGATTCATTATCCATCTATTATGTTGACTACTTTGATAACATACATAGAACAGGATGATCATGGATGACTAAAATGATATATTTTAGAGAATAAAATCTTAGAGTAAAAGATTTTTAGCAATAGGAAACTTTTCAATAAAGATAAGATAAAGCAACAAGTGAGTGACAAATTACCATGGGTCTTTTGGTATCAAGTCAAATCTCTTTTGAGCAATAGAAATATTAGATCTTCAGTAATAGCAGTATCAAGAGTTTAATATTTCACTATTTAGAACAACCAAAAGCAGCAATCTCAAACATGTATAGGGTATATTGCAATTAGATTGAAGATCTACCACCTTGGAATACAGATTTTAGTAATCTCATGCAAGAGATGATTTGGTAGATATTGTGGAAATCGGCTTCAGTATAAGAACTACAAGATAAATCACTGGTGTTTGACTTCCAATTAGATTGGCACACGCATATTAAAATTATTCTTCCAAATATTGGAGAGATCATAAAAAGGGTTATTTCTGATTTGTGGTGGTGATCATGTGATAAAGCTATATCCTTTTGAGGTAAGATTTTGTGGAGATAGTTAACATTAAAGAATTGAATGCTCCCCAGAGTTAGTTTGGTGCACTTATTTACAGGATCAAACCTTATGCTTAAAAATAAAAAAAAATGTCTAATTTTAGCAGCCAAAATGATAATTGTACAATATTGGAAAACTCTAGATAACATAACATTTAAGATGTAGATTAACAAGGTCTCTTCAACTGTCACATTAAAGAGAAAAAATAGAAAAAGTTAAAATAATAAGACAGGAGGAACCACAATTTTATTACATTTGGATGGATTTTATAATTTATCTCAATAGTAATACAGTATAATACAGTATATTTTACATATAGAATAATTTTGTAATATATGGTTTCTCTATTTACGTTGTAAGTTCTTTTTTATATTTTCTACATTATTTCTTTCTTGTGTATCTTGGATTATTACCTGATACTATTTATTATTTATAGTTCAGAAAAACAATAAATACAAAAATTATCTGTTATATCACAGCAAAATGAAATATTTCTAAATAAGGAAAAGCCCATTCAATATTTTAACATCTATTTATTGCAAACTGTATATTTTATATGGTAGTGCTGGGAAAGGTAGAATTAGCAAAAACAAAAATAAAATGTAATCTTCCTCCATACTGACATAAATATGACAGTATAATTGGTTACAGGAAGGTGAAAGTTTTCTTCATGTTAGACTGTCTGAAACTGAAAGCTATGGGCAGGTATTGGGTGGGGAGGTGGGGTTCAGGGATGCTGTGGGCAGGTGCAAGCAGGTGAAAAATCAGAGGGGGCAACTTCCATCCTCCTATCAGCTTTCCCATTGATTTTGCTTGTGGGGAGTCAACAGGAAATGTTAGAAATCTGCAATCACATGACAATGGTCCACTGCGACATCATAATTGTGAGCCAGGTACTGATATCCCAGATCATGATCACAGGAACCACTGTATTGGTTAAAACTCTAAGGATCAGTTGAAAGTCTTCTTCATTCAACACCATTGTAACTTTGAATGGTCACTGAACGATTGATTATAACTCAAGGACTGCCTGATTTCAATTTGCAAAATGTCTTCCTCATGGTTGTTTTCCAAGAAGATCCTTTTTCTGGTAGCAGTTGCTTTATCTAAGAGGATTTTAGATCTGTTAGTTCCATTCAGTTAGAGAACACAAATTGGTTTTTCAGAGGAATACTATAATTCTATGAACCAGGCTCTACTCCATTCAATAGCTAACTCCCTTCTGAAAAAACATGAATATCTTGCTTGTGCAATAAGACTTGTTCATAAAGGGCCCAGCAAGCCTTGCAAGCTAGATTTGTTTCCTGCATTCAGCATTATCTTTGTGGTGATGTAAGACTATGATGTACAAGGCTTTCTTATAAGAAGCATCTTATAGTACATCCTGCAAGGAAGACAACAGTATTTCCAGCGTTCTTCACAAACCAGCCACTTTAACTTTACCTACATGAACTAAAAGTTGACATATTCATTTTTGTTGAATAAATTTGTTAGAAGGAGCATGAAAGATAATTCCTGATTCCTAAAATTCAGCCAAAGTATTTTGCTTGTATTCCATTCATAATATATACTGGAACATTAGTTACTAAAAGGTTTAGAATGATAAGTAGAATCATCCAGATACCCTCTCAAGCAATAGCAGTGTCTTTCTTTCAGGTGCAAACAACCAGCATCGCCAATGAATAGTCTCAGGCAGAACATACATTGTTAGTTACCTATGTTACAACAACTTCACCAGGCTGACTGCATTCCCTTGTGAACAGTCAGCTGAGGCTTCAGGGATTCTGGTTGACGTGTTGCATTCTGCAGCACAAGGACTCTGTAGTCACACACACACACACACCCTCCAGTCTAGCTGGAGATTCCTCCACCTAATAACAGGTTACACCATTACCACTGTTCACTCTGTTGGTCTCTCACAGAGACTATTTTTTACTTACCTTCTCCTAAGCAAGCTTATTGGCATAGTTGTTACCATAGGTTTAGCCATGGATGGAATGTGATCACTGCCTTTCCCAGGGAGTGTAAGACTTTAACCTATTATTAGTGAATTCTGGTGCACTGACCAGAAGGAACTTCCACAGTAATAAGTTTTGCTATGTGATTTAAATGAAAATGTAGGCAGTGGCTTATTTTTGCTTATTTATTTAGGCAATGGAATTATTAGTAGAAAAGGCAATTAGCAGTGCTACTGGACCGCAAAGCCCTGGAGATGCATTGAGAAGAGTATTTGAGTGTATATCTTCAGGAATTATCCTAAAAGGCAAGTTGATTGATACCCAAAATCAGTAATTTCTTGATAGTTTTGCTGATTATTTATTAAATTTATACTGTCCTTCTCACTATCCAAAGCAACTCTTTGATATATTCTTTCTTTAGATTTTAGTAAGGATGAAATTATAGTTCTGGTATATCTGGTTTCTTGTAGGTGGTCCTGGTCTTCTCGATCCTTGTGAAAAAGATCCTTTTGATACACTGGCTTTAATGACAGATCAACAAAGAGAAGACATTACTTCAAGTGCACAGGTAATTTGAATGTTGTGAATTATGAACATTTTGAAGATAAACAAGCCAACAGTATAATTTGAGCTGAAAACCAATTGTGTTACCCAGTAGTATTTAACACTTCTTTTCAAGTAAATTGATTTTTTTTTATGTAACTTAGTAATTTAAATTTTTTTTGAGTCAGGCTGAATTTGTTTTGATTTGATGGACACTTCCATACAGTTTTCTTATTAATGGCATCAAAGCGTTTGCTACTGCATTCTTTATGTTTTTGTTTAATTTCTTGCCTAGTTTACAGCCCCAATATTCCCTAGTTGTGCTGTCATTTTATTTATAAATTACTGCTCTTGACTTTAAAATTGAAGTCACTAATTAAACAACAGTAGATGAGCAACAATGAAATGTTATGTAGGAAATTTTAGCTGGTACCTGCTTGCCTCATTATGCATATAACGTAGTTACCAAATACTAAAACACTTACTAGGTCCCCCATGGTGTCCTATGATTCATGTATATTGGACAATGTCTTTAGAGCTCAATTCAGAATCTTCTAGAGCTTGTAGAATTAACTGGCTGGAATCCTGTTTCTCTCCCTCACCTCCCCATGCCAGACAATTAAGTATGACTTCCATTGTGAGCCCCATTTTTTTGAACTACCATAGTATTGGTTGAGCTGATTTCCCTGGGTTTTTTTCCCCTTCTTCTGTCGACTCTTCTCAAAACTTCATCATAACAGGATAAGTTATTCATCATGATCGGTCTTTCAGTCTTATTACTCTCAGAACCCATTTTGCAAATGCTGGCACTGGAGCATAGTAAATGCTTTTTCTGCTTAGATGAAGATCATAGTTGGCTTATTCAGACACCCACTTCCTGGGAGCAGCTTTTAAAGGTAGCAGTTTCTAAAGCATTTGTGTCTTTTCAGCTTCTTTCACACCTCCATTGCCCATCGAGCATTGGACCCTACATCACTATTATAGGCATTGGAGAAAAAAATCACTTAATAAGGGTTCAAAGCCTTCTGTGCGGTCAGCCAACCTAATTCTATGCAAGACAAAAAAAAAAGATGGACAAAGGGCTGTTACTTCCCTGATTCCAGGTCTCTAATTCTTCTCCATCATGTCCTTCTCCAACCCTGATATCACAAATTCTGTTATTGATGGCCTTTGTACCTCGTATTGCTCAGTTGACTCCAGCTTCTCCTCATATACAGAAATCAATCTCAGAAGAAGAGATCTGAAATAGGCTTGCCTTAAGATCTATTCCTCCATAATACCTTATCTCCCATCATAAGTGCCGTTTGGACAAAGATCCCTGTCTTTGTCTCAGTAATTCAGCCCTGCATTTCCTGAGATGACATGTATCTTGTGAAGTCTCAAATTGTAATGCATGCTATTTCATTCTGTCATGGGGTTCATGCCAATGTCTCTGAACTTGACAATAATGATTTTGTACTACAGTTATCCTGAATATCCTTCACAGGCTTTAGATGTTTTCTATAACAAATTTTCATCCCACTCATATTTTGACCAAAGTATCAAACTTTCAGCTAGAACAGGGGTCTTCAAACTTGACAGCTTTAAGATTTGTAGACTTCAGCTCCCAAAATTCCTCCTCCAGTCATGTTAGCTCAGGAATTCTGGGAGTTCAAATCCACAAGTCTTAAAGCTGTCAAGTTTGAATACCCTTGAGCTAGAAGAACTTTGACATCTCGTATCAAGATGTTTTAGCCAGATGTTGGCATTGTTTAGCAAATTTATAGACATCAGCCTGAAGGCTCCAAATGACCATCATTCAACTCTGATTCTCATCTACACCATACATTATGGGATCACATGGCTCACTTTTAAGATCTATGTGATTCCGTATAGATGATATTTAGGTTTTCTGGAGCATTTTGAAAATTTATCATTTTATGTTCTAGATTAAATTCTTACCATATACCATCATTTCCAAGCATCTCATTTCTTCCTTCTTGGAAAAAAAAATCTCTTGAGGACTAGATTCCTCTCATTTTTTCTTTATTGCATTTTTCATAGGTTCTTTAATAAGTCTAGACAGTCACCAGTTAGAGACCATTGACATCTCAAATATTTTTTGAGGAAACTTTTTATATATATCAATGCTCTCACCACTGATAGATTGATCTCAGCATGGAAAGTTCACATCCAAGACTTCTGAATCGAAGACTCTGAATATAAACATAGACATCACAGAATGCCACTTGAGCTTTTCATAGTTTGGAATTCTACGGTAATTGGATAACGACTTAGATGAGGGAGTAGAAGGGGAACTTACCAAATTTGCGGATGATACTAAGCTGGCAGGAATAGCTAACACCCAAGAATATTGGCTCAAGATCCAGATGGATCTTGACAGACTAGAACACTGGGCCGTATCTAATAAAATGAAATTCAGTGTAGAGAAAAGTAAAGTCCTACACTTAGGCAAGAAAAACCAAAAGTACAGATATAGACTGGGTGAAACCAGGCTCAATAGCAGTAACTGTGAGAGGGATCTTGGAGTCTTGGACAACCAGCTAAATATGACCCAGCAGTGTGCAGCAGCAGCCAAAAAAGCTAATGCAATCCTAAGTTGCATTAACAAAGGGATACAATCAAGATCAAGGGAAGTACTAATACCACTCTGTAAAGCCTTAGTAAGACCACACCTAGAGTACTGCATCCAGTTTTGGTCACCACACTATAAAAAAGATGTTGAGACTCTAGAAAAAGTACAGAGAAGAGCAACCAGGATGATTAGGGGACTGGAGGCTAAAACATACAATGAAGAACGGTTGCAGGAACTGGGCTTGGCTAGTCTATTGAAGAGAAGGACCAGGGGACACAAAATAGCAGTCTTCCAATATCTGAGGGGCTGCCACAGAGAGGAGGAAGGGGTCAAGCTATTTTCTAAAGCACCTGTAGGCCAGACAAGGAATAATGGATGGAAACTGAACAAGAAGAAATTTAACCTGGAAATAAGGAGAAACTTTCTGACAGTGAGAACCATCAACCAGATGAACAGCTTTCCCTTGGAAGTTGTGGGAGCACCATCACTTGAGACTTTCAAGGAGAGATTGGACTGCCATTTATCAGAAATGGTGTAGGGTCTCCCGCTTGGGCAGGGGATTGGACTAGATGACCTGCAAGGTCCCTTCCAACTCTGATTATCTGTTAAAGTCTGCCTATCAAATTATTCTGTAAACTAGCAATTACCAAATGTGTAGAGATGCATAACTGATGTAATTCACAGATGATTGGAGTTCCAGGTAACTAATTCCTGTACTGAAAAAATGTGTTAAATAAGAGTTTTGCTATAGAAATGATATTGAAATTAACCAGCCTCTGTTCTTATGAAGTTGAAATTCAATCCATCTGATTTCCTTTTTCCTTCCTTCTGCTACAAGTTTGCCCTGAGACTCCTTGCATTCCGTCAGATCCACAAAGTTCTAGGAATGGATCCTTTGCCCCAGATGAACCAGCGTTTCAATATTCACAGCAATCGAAAAAGGAGAAGGGACAGTGATGGAGTTGATGGATTTGAAGCTGAGGGGAAAAAAGACAAGAAAGACTATGATAACTTTTAAGCAAGAAATTTCTGTGTGCATTGTTAACACAAACAAGGTGAAAACCGAAGCCATTTGTTGTAAAAATAATTCTTAATATCTGTTCAAGTACAACCACCCCCAAAGGTTACAAACACTTTTGTGTGGCATTCACACCATTTTAAAGGATGTGCAGACTTAATTATGATAGAAAAAGATTACTAATGAAAACTGTATTTCAATTTTTGGTTTGTTTTAGCCTGCCTCCTTTCTTTAGGTTTTAAAATATAACTCTTGATTTATGTTCTTTATGTTAACTGGTCACTGTGTACTTAAGTTGTAACTGTATTTAATACATTATTAACGTGTTTCAGTTGCTTTGTGTATTTGCAAATATGTTTAGAATTTGTACTTACCTTTCACACTTGTAAGTTGCTTTGTATTACAAATGGTAAATACAGCTCCTCCGTCACTTAATATTTTATAGCAGAACACTTTTTTGTAAAGTGGGGCTGCAGGACTGTTTCTCCTTAATGTGAAGCATTAACAATCTCTTATCCTGATATTTAAGTGCTTTCAATATAACATTTCTGCCAATTCCATGGCATTTGTCTATCTAGTGATATAATGGTGTAATTAAGACAGATTTATGTTATTCTAATCAGGTTTGTTGTTAGTTACACATTAGCAGTATAAAAGCAAAATGTATGCAGTATGAACAGCAACTTTAGCAATTCATTAAAAATGGCATGATTTTGTTTTTTAATAGAATGGCTTTTTAATGGCTTCATGTCTAGGGCTTTGTTCAGTTAACTTTCACGTAGCAAGGCCAAAAAATAATTTTCTGAAATATTGCAGAAACTGTAAACAAGAGGACAGTTTTTTCTGTTTGGGAAGAGTTTGGCTAACTATTTTTGGAGAGCTTTATAAGTATGGTAATAATACCATTAGCTCTGAGTTAAAAATAATTGTTTGCCATATCCGTGCCTATGAAGGGGTTCCTTTGCTGTTTTTGTACCAAATTATACAGTGATTTTCATTTAAACCTAAAATTGAAGATAACAGTATCTCACATAAATTGAAGGCTATGCTATAAAGGAAAAATAGCAGAAAATTATTTGCGGCCATAATGTATGCTTACCTCTCCTTCAAACAGCTAAATATTATAGTGGTGTAATTCAGTCTACATCTGCCTGTTGATGTATGCTTTGGTTCACAGATGTGATTTGTTACAACACTACAGTTGAATACACAAATAAAGAGTAAAAATGTACTAAGTGATGTACTATTGATTGTATACTCAGGATAGATACCCTTATTAATTTCACTAATTTAGATATAACAATTTAGCAATATTCATAATATTCCTCAAGATGACCTGAGAAACATGACATTTTGAATCAGTCTATTTTCAATAAACTATATTAAGCTTTCTATTCCAATTAATCATATTGTAAAATTCTTAACCTTTCAAAATGTTTAAATGTTGCTAGGCCTTGAATTGGTGTTTATTTTTAAATTACTTTTATGAAGGATGATGCCTAGTGTAGCATTAAGAGAAAGGACTTTGGAGGAAGAGGTGCCGTGTTCATTGCCTTGAACTTTTGCAAGAAAGACAAAACACACTTCTAATAAGAGTATAAATAAAATCATCAACTGGTATGAATTTTTCACTCACATATAAACTTGGGGGGTTAAATTTCCAGACACTTTACTGAAACTATCTGGAAAGAATATCTAAAATACTATAAGCAGTAAATGGTTCTTCAGAAACATCTGGGGATAAGGGGAATCATACTTCCTTGAATGGTGAAATACATTGATTATATTTTGCATATTAATATGTAGACAAAAATATATTGCACATAAGAGGTCAAAATAAATGATGGGCATATATGTCTTGTGATGTGCATCTGGGCTTTTCAGGGCTGGAACTTCAATTTCTGTATCTTAAAAGGAAAATTCTGTTTGAAAACAGTAACTTTGTTCCTAGTATTAAAAAAAAAATTAAAAACTCCCAAAATGAGGAATCTTTCATCAGCAAGACACATGTGCAAATAACTTTCTATAAATGAAACTCATTCCTATGAAGGAAGAACTGGCTGCCTGTACAGTACATCTGTCCTTAGGGTAGGCAGATTCAGAGAATGACATTTCTGAACCAAGCATTAGTGCAGCAGCTCTTTAACAAAACAAATGAAGCCAAATTTGCTGGTGTATACACAAAGAGTTAAGGATGAATAGCAGCTTTCTTGAGAGGGGAGGGAATGTTCCAAAGGTATTTGGAATCCTGCCCATCTTGTACCTTCATTTTGTTTTCTGTTAATTAAAGATGATGGAGAAGAGGGGAGTTTTCATATCTCTCTTAATTTTTTCATCTTGGTAAAGCTTATGTATAAATTTAGTTCAAGTAAAGCTTATTAGCTTTTATCTCTTGCATTTCTTTTTTCCCCCTCCAATCCAACTTCAATTTAAGCGAGAAGCTCTTTAGGAACAAAGGTTTTTATTTATGCTTATTCTGGTAACTGAGTCATGGTAACTGGACTTCTTTTCCTGTTGGTTAGAAGCATTTTGCTGCTTATTGTAAACCAACAAGAAAAGGAAGTCGAGTTGTCTTGATTCAACTTCCAGACAACTCTATAAAGACGACTGAGAATCTTCATTGATATAGGTTGCATAGTATTTGTTGATAACAGAAGTGGGGGGGAACACTTTTTAGCTGGCAGAATTGTGGATATCTAACTCTGCCTTCTGCACATGGTTGTCAACCCTTCTCAAGGCCTCATGTCATTGGACGTATTGGACATTTGTAATTCTCATTTATTCTCACATTTAGCCATCTTGGTTACAAATTATGGCATTCAAAGTTACAACCACACTTTAAAAAAGTGACAACAGGTCCTCACATATACAGGTGTCAGAGCATCTCCACAGTCACCTGATCAAAAGCTGCGTAGCAACCCACTTGTATCCCCAACAGTTGCAGCATCCTGGGATCATGTGATCACCATTTGTGACTTTCCCAGTTGATTTCTGACAAGAGAAATCTAATGGGGTGACTTAACCTCCGCCTGAGTGATTTGCTTAACAATTGGACACAACTACTCTTAAGAACCACCTTGCTTAGCAATTAAAATTATGGTAGTAAGTTAAGGACTGCTGTGTAAAATTCAGATAGCCTGCCTCCAAGAAAAATTAAACCAGAACATCTGGGTTTATATGGGTTTAGTATTTAAATATGTATAAGAATGGTTTGGCTGGGTTATAATGAAATAGATTGCTATCTGCTGAAAAGAGGTGTGGAATAAAGCCTCCCACACATATATCCGTAGATTGTTCTGGCTAGTGATGTATATATTCATACTGTATATATTAAAAAAGGAATAGCCTTGAAGTTTTGAATGTGAAGGTCTAAGAATTAGATTGCAGTTCTAAACAGCCTTTGACTGGGAATAAGTTCCCCTGAATGAAGTGAGACTTCTGAGTAAACACAAATAAGATTAAGCTGCAACTATATATACTGTGCAAATTTTTAAAACTTGAATGAGACTTCATTTTCTTCAAAGAACTCAAATACAGAATTATCAACATTTTAGTATTTGGGAAATAATGGTGCAAATATTTACTAAATACATATGGACTGACTTTATTGATTACTTTTGTCTTCTGCTTTAAAAAGAAAATACAACACATTCAAGATAGGAGCCTTACAAATCTGTACTGTTTTTATTAGTTTAATTGCTGAAGAAATTAGTTCACATATGATGCTATAGATCAAAAGCAAATAAATCACTGTATGGCTTAGGGCATCATGTGAATCAGATCTCAAATCTTTTAAAACTTTAAATCTCTTTTAAATTCCAGTCAGCATAGCCAGTGATTACGTGGGTTGTAATCCAAAATATCTGGGAAGCACCAGATTTCATCAATGATCCATTATGCAATATTCAAACAGTACTGGAACTGTTTATTTCTACTACAGAACAAACAAAATGTTGGCATGCTTGTTTAACCAAGCAATAACTCAACGTTAAGGACATTGTTCCTAAATTCCAGTGGATTTAGAACACAGTTTTCACTTGGATCTAACAATCATATCAGTGAAAACATTTTCTTTTGCTAACAATGGTGTGAACTGGCTGCTATCTAGGTAGAAGCAGCTGTTTCACTGGCCTTGCTGGGTCATTTAATATTTAAGCCATATTGAGATATGCCTACTGCTTTCTTCCAGGAAATACTGCATTTCTATTAAGCTACTGTTGAGACAGAAAATACGTTACTGGGTTTAGAAGCCTCAAGCAACCATTTTCCAAGTCCCCAAACTCCTGAATTTTTAAAAAGGAAAAGCTTTTTGCACATACATTGAGGAACGACTTCAACTATTTTACCAGTCAGCCCAATAACCCCTTATTCAGACTAAGTTTTATAATTACTATTACCATCAGAGCTATTTGGAAATCAATTGTACCAGAACTCAAAAGCACTACTACTGCCAAGGAATCATAGTTATTTCAAACCCTCTAGAGCTTATTATGCAATCGTGCAGAAGCTGCTGGTAAAAGCTGTTCTGAATCATTCCATCTAGGCTGTCAGAATTGTTAGGATATTTCCTCCATAGTCAGGAAAGCTAAAATTTGCTGCAAGATTTCATTTCTAAGGGGGGGAGGGGGAAAGCAAAGGGAGAGAGGCAAAAGTAGTGGAATTCATATCCTACCATAGGCCAAAGTGCCATAGTGTTTCTACAAATTCAGCCAACTGTGGGTTATTTGTTAAACCATGGTTAAGACTGGATGTGCACATTAATTCACTGGGAACCTTGCATAGCCATTAGATTAGATTAGATTCAAGTTTATTGTCATTGCACATGAACACAGGCAACGAAATGCAGTTAGCATCTAACCAGAAGTTCAAAACAGCAATAAAATTTAATATGTATAGACAAATATACAGAATATATAACTATATATGGATATGCAGAATATCTATGAATATACAGAATATATATCTATGAAAAAAAATGACTGTACAGAGTGTTTATTGGCCATGGGAATTTCATTCAGATTCTGAAGAAGCTTCTTGGATGAGAAGTGAAATGTTTTAATGGAAACAAAGAAAGTCCAGTTGTCTTTTGGAAAAGCACCTTCGAGACAACCATGACCTAGATGGCTGAGAATCTCCATAGTTATTCAGATTCTGAAGAAACTTATAACACTGACACAAAAGCACAAAAAAGCACCCAAAAATGAAATTAAAAAATAGTAAGTTTTACTGTAGTAGTTCTAGTAAGTCTCCCTGGAGCTGGTTTTTAGTGAAATAATTATCATTGTAGTCCAATCCCAAAGATAAAAACGGTTTCCATGTGTCAGCAATAAATGAGACGGTCACCACTGGTTTAACTCTGGAAGCAAGTATGCTTTGAACCCAGTTTCCAGTACATAGTCCAGTTTTTAGCCCTTTACATTTCTATTTTGTGAACACAAATGAACTGTAGATGCTTCACTTGTATAAAAGGAACAAAATGGTGCTTTTTCTAGTTTTCTCTCAGGGTTGTAGGCTAAGCAAAAGTGTTAATCCTAATTAGGTCTGATTTGAACTCTCACATAGTTCTAAGCTACAACATTTTGTTTTTTGCTTAGTGTATTGTATTTTGCTGTGGTTCATGCATCCTAAATTTATGACTTAGTATGATGCACCAGCCTAACCAATTATGGTGTACAATCCCAATTAATTCTAGATAATTGATTAAACAGTCTTAAGCAAACTATGGCTTAGTACAATATATGAATCAGGTGTTTGTTATCCATATAAGTAAGGCAGGAACCATTGACATTGGCTGGGTACAATGTTTGTATTTGGAGGTAACTATCATTTTTGAAAATGCCACCTCAGATAAAGGATATGATAGCAATTTAATACAGAGGTTACCACAGTCTGGATGACTGTGTGTCTATCACTATCCAGAACAGTTGCAACTGAAGCATCAGATTTAATTGTTGAATGAATATGCTAGTGAAATCTTAAAGGAGAAAGAAACACAACATTGTTACTGCAGATTAGCCATTTTAAGCTATTTCAAATAAAGCTGCCTTTTGCAATTGACTGATGGTGATTTGGTCAACGTCCATATTGTTCAAGTGGTACTGCAGATATTTTGGAATTGCATCCATGGTGCTATTATTTTATCTAGTCTTTATGTTTATATCTATCTATCTATCTATCTATCTATCTATCTATCTATCTATCTATCTATCTAT